>JAFBJT010106191.1:29294-54698 GCA_016785325.1 Chascanopsetta lugubris
CCATGCCTCTGTGTGTGTGCAGTACCCCCCTCCCCTCAAAAGCCAGTGCCCTTTCAGCTGCCGCCACTTAAATGACTAGGTTGCTGTAAATTCTCTGTCTGTGCCAACTGTCCCCAAGGAGACGAGTCGGTTCCTCCTAAAGGTTACACTCTGTCACATTAGCAAAGGGGGTCAAACGTTCGTGGGGATTACAACCAGCCACTGATTACTGTATAGTAGGTGTGTGTGTGTGTGGATCTGGAGAGATAAAACAATATAACATCTTACATAGGAAAGTATTCACATTTTTTTGTATGATATAGAAATAATAACAGTCTGTACGAAATTTTGTCACACCTAAAAATATTACAAAAAAAATTCGTACTGACATTTTCATGTATTAATAATCACCTACATTTTTTTCTCCATTACCCTGAGCCCATCATTGTATATTTACATGAGGAGCGGATCATCTCTACGGGGGGCGCCATGTTGTCACATTAGCCCAGAGAGAACATACTTAACATCTTTTGTGTTTTAATGACAACAGAAGTCAACCATAGGTTCTCCTGAATGCTCAGAAGGGTGATGGTGAGGTGATGGATACAACATAGTGGGTCCACCCTATGAGGGCTGCCATTTTCTTTAGAGCTTTAATGACAACCGAGGGCTACCATAGGTTCTCCTGCTATGCTCAAGAGAGAAGGGTGAGGTGATGTGTACAACATGCAACTTCACCAGAAGATGTCACTAAATCTTAGACTTCGTACCTTTAAGGGTATAACTGTGCTGCATTATGCAATCCAATTACAATGCGGCATCTTGCATAAGCTGATAATGTACTCTTTGCCAATGTTGTATTGATCCTCAACGTTAGAGCAGCTCAGTATAGGTTTTATCAGTCGATACATGTTGCCAGTTTCAGTGTCAGGACCAACAGGAACCCAAGCGTAGACAGTAGTAGCAGTTCAGAACAAGAGTTTTAACATGGGGGTAACATGACAGGACAACACATGAAACCAAAAAAAAAAAAGAGGGTGACAACTATGCATTGGTCTTGGAACATTCAATGTCTGAGATGAGGGATGGGTCCAGAATGTCCCGGGTGGGGACCCATCAACATTCCTCGGGACCGTAGCCTTGCCAGTCTATGAGAGACTGGAAGCTGTGCCCCCGGATACAGGGGGGGTGAGGGGGATGGTCTGGAGACCAGGACTAGGGAGGACACCAAGAGGAAACTTGGGTTTGATAGGGAAACCTGGGTTTGATAGGGAAACGTAAAAGGTGGGGTGGATGCGTATGGTGGGAGGGAGTCGTAAGCGTAGGGAAAGGGACTGATGAAGTGGGGACAAGTTTGCAGCAGGGGTGATGTGATTGGATGTCCTTGGGGGAGAGCCACACCCGTTGTCCTGGGAGATAGGTTGGCGCGGCCATGCGCTGCTGGTCGGCTGCCTCCTTGAAGGCTGCCTCCTGTTAAAAGGTTTTTTTACCCGGTGGTTTTTCCTTACCCTTGCTGAGGGTCTAAGGACAGAGGATGTTACCCATGCTGTGAAGCCCTGTGAGACAAACTATGATTTGTAAATGCGGGCTATATAAATACAATTTGATTTGATTTGATGATTTGATGAAGGCAGTGCATGAATCTAACAGCTTGCGGCAGGCCCGGACCCAGGTGCTGCGACAGCGTTGAACAGAGGACATGGTGGAGGGTATTTGGACCTCCCCTTCCAGGTCAGGAAACAGGTACCCGTTGGTACCCGTACGCACACTGGAAGGGAGATAGGTCCATGCAAGAGCAGATAAGTGAACTGTGGGCAGATTCCACACACAGGAGGTCCTTGAGCCCAAGAAGTTGGGGACCAGACCAGTCCCGACCAGACCACGAAAGGATGTTCCCCCTCCACCCCTCACTCCACAATCTTCAGCTCTGGACCTCAAATAACGACTTCACATTCTGCCCAGGGCTCCCCCACTGAGGTCACACCCACCAGCACCCCTCCCCCGTGCACCAGCTTGACCCTCACAACCATCCAGGTGAGGACCCAGCGGAGGAGGATAAAAGTGAAGAAGGCAGCTGTTATGTCATTGTCCAGCACTTGTCCAACCTGAGCTTGAGGCTGGGCGCTGTCCCACAGCTGTGGAAGACATCCTACCTGGTTCCAGTGCTAAAGACCCCACACCCAAAGGACCTCAACAACTACAGGCTGGTAGAAGATTTTCCGGAAGGAATCCATGAAGCCCTTCACTGAGTTGTAGAAAGAGGATTGACGATCCCACTCCGCCATGGCCCATGCCTCCGCTCGGCCACTCAGATGGGAGATGATGTACGTCACCTTGGAGTGCTCTGTGGGGAAGGCAGTCGCATTCAGTTCAAAGTGTAACCGGCACTTAGTCAGGAACAGCCTACTGTCACCAGAGTCCCTGGAGAAAGATCCCAGTCGGGCGAGCTGGGGCATAGAGAAAGTGTGAATGGCAGATGGAGTGGCAGGAGGAGTTGATGCAGCCGGCGGCGTCATGTTCGGGGATTCCATGAGATGGAGCAAGAATGACTGCTGTTTGCTGACAGCGTGGAACATGGAAGCATACCTTCATGCCGCATTCCAGTTTCGCACAACCAGAGGTATTGTGAGCGATCTGCTTTTCCTGGGTCCGTAAGGTAAGATCCAACCGGGTGGCGTCTGCTGGGTTCATTGCTGGTTGTTTCGTTATGTCAAGACTGACAGGAACCCAAGCACAGACGGAAGTAGTAGTTCAGTATAACAGTTTCTAATAAGGTAACAAAAAGGGAGAACACGGACAGGAACACTGACAGGCAATTGTTGGACAGGGCGAAGAACGACTGACAAAACGCCACAGACTGGCGGAGACAAGAGGTTTAAGGAGACTGGAAAATGAGAGGGAACATAGCTCAGATATGACAAGGACACACAGGTGACACGAGTTGGGAAAATGAGGCAGGGAGAACATGAGGAAGTTAAGTGCACTGACACACTCGGGGAAGGTGGTTTTCACAATTAGACATGAAATGACACAAAAGGGAACGGACATGACAGTTGTAGGTAAAAATGTTTACATAGTGTAAAATCCAGAGCCTCCAGGAATTACACAGGCCCCAAATAATTACTGGTTAATGCTCAAATACGATGGATTAAGAAGAAAATCAGTGATGTTTAAACAGAGCAGTCACCTTGTTATTTATAAGCACTCGTTTGGCAATAAAAACCCCGCTGAAATAATAGACTGCTGCAACCAAACAACATCAAATGTTACACGGAGAAAATATGCTGTTAGGATAATGAGTCTGCTCAAAGTGACAGTCGGCATTCAAAGTTTACTCATGTGTCTGCAAAGTGTCACCGTAGGTGCCTCTGTTCTGAATAAGACCGCGCCGCCACTTTTGAACGTAAATATCCGCGAGCAAACAGAGAGGTATGAAACAGAGGAAGGGAACTACGACTTCTCCCTCGTGGAGGAGAGAGAACCACAACCAATTATTCCATCACCTAGAGGCCTCTATAAAAGGTTGACGAATCGTACGCAGCAGGTGATTAGTTTTAAATGTCAGATGATTGGGCTGTGAACTCTGCACTTTAAGCATTGTTACACACGTTAATTGAAGGAAGGCTAACATTTCACACACACACACACACACACAAAATCCCCCTTACAAGCTTTTTTGGCTTTTTTGAAATCGTTCGAACATAATGAACCACTTCACATGTTGGAATAGCTTCCTCTGTTAAACAGTGGCTATCGCTGCTGCACCAACCATGACGATGATAACGGTACGGCAAACAGATTAAGTTGTAAGTGAGACCCACTGCTGAACCTTTATTTGGGGAGTATTTTTTTGTTTGTTTGTTTGTTTCAGAATAAAACACAGTGAGATTTTTACCCAGTGACGATGCCACTCACTAACCTCCTCTAATTAGGCTTAATATTTCATTATAAATCAGGGCCTGTAAAAGATAATTCGCCAGGACTATCTCTCGACAACAGACTGTAATGTCCTCGGGCGTTACAGTGTTCTACACATAGCCCATGTTTAACATTTCATTTGCCGTGAGAGTTCCTCTGTTCTTGCAGATGGTTGTGGATGTGTCATGCTCCTCAGCTCGCCTGGAAACATTGAATGCTAATGAATTATTCTACTGATACCATGACCTATATGTGCAAGGTTTTTTCCTGTTTTAAAACACTAAGAAACCTAATCCTTACTTATATTATGTATACTTATGGAAGTGTATTTATTCAACTTTTTCCCCCCTGATTCTTTGAATCATTAAAGGTGCAGTGTGTGAGATTTTTGTCATTCAAGTCACTTCTAAAACTATTACAAAACAGTTGCATATTAACATTGTCATTCATTTATATTCATAATTTATAATCCCCTAAATGTCTTTTATTCCCATTACCCATTAATGAGATGATCAATTTTATATTTACATAAGAAGGGGGTCCTCTCTATGGGGGCCGCCATTTTTTTTCACAGTCATCCAGAGTGGACGTACTAAGTATCTTTAGAGTTTTAATATTTTTCTTTAAATAAATTCTCCTGCAGGCCCAGAAGGGTGAGGGTGCGATGATGGATACAACATGCAACTTCACCACTTGAGGTCACCAAATTTTACACACTGCACCTTTAAAGTTCCATTACAATCGCCTCCTGGGTTAAACAGCGCTTCTTTTCCTAGTAATTGCACTTGACAAACTAACTATTGGCGCAAGTAACAGTTTATTGATTCATCTCTCTGTGCTGCTCCTCTTTGTGCAGCGCCACCTTCAAGCAGCACATAAGCACTGGCCCGCACCCGTCTCCACCCAGGTGCCAAAGAATGTAAACGCCATGATCAATTTCATATTTTACCAGAGCTGTGAGCTATTCTGCCCCCCACCCTCCTAAACATTCCGACACAGGCACAGAATCTAAACTCCTCTCCCTGCCGTGTCACACTAAGACTGGGCCTGAGACGAACCTCGATAAGGAAAGTCAGACACAACTCCTGTTAGTGATGATTGGTTCTGAGTTGATTGGTGTGTTGGTTTGATTGTAAATAAGATTATTCAACACATACTAAAATCTTGTGGATCTTATTCCTGCATGGAAAAATATGTGTTGGATGAGAAAAACCTATCTAATATTGGGCCATATTTACTTTCTTTAATATTTAGCAAGTTTTTTGCAGTACTGTCACACTTTAAACTGAGGGTAATTCAGAAATCTTGATTAAAAAAAGAGACACATTTATAGAAATTATATATGTGAGTGTGGTGCAGTTTAGAAGATTAGAATGAATACTCACATTTTGAAATAAGATGTAATTAGGTTTAAGGTGCTGTTTGTACGATGTGGCCCCATCTATTGGTAAAGTTGCATACTACTGCTGAAGGCCCTCCACCTCACTCCTATCGTAGCCTTCAGCTATCATTTACACTCAAATCATGCATGGGGGAGCATAATGGCATCCTCCATTTAGAGCAGGTTTGTCAAATATAAGGCCAACAGGTCCATACTTGGCCAGTTCGTACTGTGAGGGGTGTGGTAGGACACAAACATAGTGCAAACAGGCAGATCAAGGTGGAAGGTTTGTAAGCTTTACTGAGGTAGTTTAGCAAACAGAATCAAACAAAGTTCGTAATCAAAGGCAGAGCAGGAGTCGGGTTACCATGGACGGAAGACAAGAGCAGGTCAGGAACAGGCAGGGGTTGAGATCGAGCAGACAAAATAATAAACGCTGGTAAGTAAGTGAAGAACATTACAAACTGGCAAAGTGGAAGAGTGAGACTGAGGCTGAAGTAGGTGAGTGGCGCCCGAGGACTCCTCAGTGACTGAGGAGGTGCAGCTGCGGGGAGTGGGTGTGGCTGGTAATAGGATTATGAGCTGACAAGGTGTGTGTGTGTGTGTGTGTGTGTGTGTGTGTGTGTGTGAGGAGGAGAGAGAGAGAGAGAGAGAGAGAGAGAGAGAGAGAGCAGAGCTGTTCAAGTTGTTGTTTTAGGTCATTATGCTGTGATCTTACTGGTTCAGCCCACTTAAAGGTGCAGTGTGTAAGATTTGCCGACATCTCAGAGGTTTAATGGAAAAAAGCCAGAGGAAATGTGTGAATGTGGGGTAGACATATAAAGATATGCATTGCGACTGAATGTATCTCATGCAAATGCACATTGTGTTAATCCATTTGGACCTTGTAGAGGCTGCTTATTAGATTATCACTTAAATGTCATGTTTATCAGGTTGAGACGTTTAAGTAGGAAGCGCAGGATGAGTCCTTTAAGGATACAAAGAGGTAGGAAGGGATCATTCCCTGGCTAACACAGAGCCTGTGTGGAGTTTGGAGCGGAATCTGTGGCTGATTTAATCTAATACAGATCGTTACTTGCCCACAAGCCTTTGAGGATGTGGGTGGTTTACATTAAACTAAATGAATATTTGGTGCTCCACTCGGCCCAGAAAGTATTTGGACAATGAAATACTGTTTGATTTTTTGGCACGGGCTCCCTGTCTACTTTAGCAGCTCCAAACGGATCATTCTAATGAGGTTAGTTGGTTTTAATTTTAGTATCTTCACATTCATATTAATGCTGAATGGAGAGCTCCTTCCTTTCGTTCGATTCTACTAGAGCTGTTGTGTGAATGCGGCACCAGGGAAACACGAGTGGCTTTCCTCGTCTGAGGGGCTCATTGTGCCAGTTGAGAGCCAAAGCAACCCATTCACCTGCTTGGGTCCCCAGGGACAACCCTGCGTCGCTCGGCCCCAGCCGAGCTACAGAGCGGCCAGCTTCTGGCAATCTTCATTTACAACACCTGAACTGCATTCACTTGGTCGGCCGCCCCTCACCCCCGTGTCAGACCTTTAAGGACAGGAGGTGCATGGGGGCGATGGTATCCATGGACATGTCTTGGCTCATGGCAAAGAGAGGATATTTTCTTCTAAAAGGTGTGTAAGATTTTGTTAATTTTTTTTCTTCTATAAATAACAAAAAAATTACATACTGACATTTTACATTTGACATTTATAATTATCTAGATGTATCATTTGCTTCTATTAGCTTTAAATGAGCCCATTGATGTATATTTACATGAGGAGCGGGTCCTCTCCACGGGGGCCTCCGTGTTTTTACAGTAGCCCAGAGTCGACGTACAAAACATCTTTTGAGTTTTAATGACAGCTGAAGTCTACCATAGGTTCTCGTGCATGCTCAGAATGATGAGAGTGATGTGATGGATACAACATGCAACTTCACTTCTAGAACTTCCAAATCTTACACACTTCACCTATAATCTATTCTGGTGAATTTTTTTTTTTAATGCAAATACATTTTTTGGGTTCTACCTGCTGCCCAATGAGGTGCATGTGCAGAAAAAGGCTGTTAATGTTTTACAATTCACATTAAAATCATGATGCATGAACCATGCATGTAATAGGACTCTGCAGCTCATGGTGTAATAATAATGATAATTCGAGCATAATACAGTTCCCATTAACGTAATAGATGTTGCCTTCCTACATGGTGGTGAGTTTCATCCCATCGCTGTAACAAATATCACATTATTTTATATTATTGCCCAATTATGTGTTTCCGTTCTGCAAAAGATGGAATTGGATCCCTGATGCTGTGAAAATGAAAATAACTGCAGGATGAAACCAAAAAAAGGTGCGCGTTTAGTGTAATCAGAAATAAGAATCAGCTCTGTAGTGTAGTTTCTAGTATTGGTGGGGTTGTTTTGTTGGGAGGAAGAATCTGCGGCATGAGCAGGCTGTTCGCTTTAAGTTCCGTACCACTTACAACTAACATGGAGCCAAAGAGCAATTCCCGCCAGATTCCTCTGAGAAAGCAACATGCCTGGGTGGAACAAAATAAGACGGTTTGCTTTCACGGCTTTAAGAAACTGCACAGGAGGATTTCCAACCCATTAGTTATTTTTTGATTAAATTAGATGCAGCCAACTGTGCAGTGATTATATTTTTTGCATGTGGACATCCTTGATTAAACTAAACGATCTTCTCCTCTAACCTTACAAATAATTACAACCAGCTAAAAATCCAGTCTCACTTTCTGTGGCATCATCGGGTTCTCAATCTTAGTGGCAGGGAATTAAAACACTCTAGAGGTGAAGTTGCATGTTGTATCTGTCACCTCACCGTCACCCTTCTGAGCATGCAGGAGAACCTATGGTAGACTTCAATTGTCATTGAAAACTCAATAGATATTTAGTATGTTCGCTCCGAGCTACTGTAAAAACATGATGGCCCCCCAAGACCAAATGTTTTTCAGAAGCCTTCTGCTAACTCACTATGCTTCCTTGAGGCAGTGTTACTTACTGTGGTAGATTGATGATTTTTATTTTTCTATTCTTTATCATTCTTTTTATCCTATGCTTTTATCTTTTACTGTTTTTATGCCTAATGTTCTCATGCTTTTAGTCCCTATCATTTACTGTTTGTATGATCATGTACTGATCCTTGCTTTTCTTTCTGTGAAGCACAGTATATTGCTATGTTGTATGAGATGTGCTGCACAAATAAACTTGCCTTGCCATAGAGAGGATCCGATCCTCATGTGCACATACATTTATGGGCTTATTTTAGCGTCATGGAAAAAAAGAAAAGAGTGAGGTGAATATACATTAATGAAAACGTCAGTTTGTAATCGTTTTGTGATATTTTTAGAAGTAACAAACATGACCGAAATATTACACACTGCACTTTTAATGTACATCTACATTAGGAGCAGGTCCTCTTCGGAGGGGCTGCCATGTTTTTACATTAGCGGACACACTAAACATCTTTTGAGTTTTACTGACAACTGAAGTCTACCATAAGTTTTCCTTCATGCTCAGAAGGGTGAGGGTGGGGTGATGGATAAATCATGCATTTTCCCCTCTAGATGTCACCAAATCGTATACACTGAACCTTTATCAAGGTTTATATGTGTGAGGTAGATTTGGCAGGAAGACAAGTGCATTAGTGATAGATGGATTTGGTTTATGTATCGCTATAGTTGACAAATCAGCAAAAAAAGGTAATTGAATTTACTTTAAAATAAATGCTTAAAGGGGCCTATCATGTCCATGTGAGGGGCTTTCTATTTGTTCTTTAGCCTAAATTGTGATGATAAACGGTATCTATAGTCTGAAAAATGCTTTTTTTTTGTTTTTAAACAATAACTTTTAAATTGGAAGGTTTTGCCACCCCCCCTCCTGAAACCTCACTATTTCCTAATTGGCTGATCGGTAGGAGGTCCTAGATTGACTGAAAATGTAGATTAGTCCTGCCTTCTAAGCAAACATGTTCCACCCTCACGGCGTGCTCTCAGCCCGCAGGCCTCACTGCAAAACATAAACATTTCAAGGATACGTCCATATATATTCGAGCCGGAATCTAACCCGGAATACGAGAGTGGACCATCCAAACCGCACACATGTGAACACATGCATGGACAACAATGGCGACAATATAAACTCTGCCACCCCCACCCAATAGGTGAATTTGGGGGAGGAGACTTACTGTTTCGGTGTGTTTGGCAGCTTGTGATATGCAAATGACCGGGTACAATAACAGTATTTGGGTTGTAATGGGGGGTTGTGTTACCATTTTTCACACATACTGTCCGTAGTTTTGAGGGAGGGGGGATGACCATGAAAAAACACTGTGGCCTTTTAAGCATACAATGACCTTAAAATGATTACAGATGGAGATATTAGACTGCTAAGTCCAACATGTTGCTCGCCATGAGGCAACGGAAACCAAAAGTAATCATATTGTAAAAGTCAAGTTGTATGTGCTGAGACTTCACTCAGCAGTTGTTTCGACAGACAGTTCAAGCGGAGAACATGCTTATCTGATGTGCTATTTACAGTTTGTGTCACTGGCTCCGCCATGTTTGTCTCTCTTCGGTGAGCGGTCGTTCAGCTGCTGGGAGCGTGTATTTGTTGTTGATTGGCCCGTATAATTAATGTTCATTGCTGCTTTGTGTTTTCTTCGTCAAGAACAAATGTATTTCTCCTTCAAGGCAGCAACCTTGCAGCCACAGCCACAGCCACTCTGTACTGATCGATCGGTGCTCGATTGGTTTGGAGTGGCGTTCTCGATAGGTACGTTGGAGAGTGCCTCTGTTTGATTGACATCCTCTAGTTCAGACACATACGCCCATCCCTGTGTTGGGACCATTGGACTTTGCTGCTCCTGCTGAAGTCTTTCTTAAATTACTCAAACATGCATTCACGTAATTTTATGCGGGTTCAACCAGTTTATTAGTGACACTCCTACACTGCAACAGTGTGTTTAACTCCAAAAGTGAGGAAAACCATAATATGCCCCCTTTAAAAAATAAATAATTATGAGAAATTTTGTAATGACAGGGCATGTTCTCAGGTGGGAGGTAAAAGAATGTTAAATGAATGATGCAAAGATTCATATGTGCAGCTGAGTGGGGAGAGGTTGCACTAGCTGCTTTAAAGCTTCTGTGTGTAAGATTTTGTGACTTCTAGTGGTGAAGTTGCATGTTACATCCATCACCTCACCCTCACCCTTCTGAACATATAGGATAACCTATGGTAGACATCCGGTGTCATTGAAACTCAAAATATGTTAAGTACGTCAACTCAGCGTTACTGTAAAAACATGGTGGCCCCTGTAGAGAGGAGCCACATGTAAATATACATTAATGGGCTCATTTAAAGGTACATTGTGTAAGATTTGGTGACATCTAGAGGTGAAGTTGCATGTTGTATCCATCACCTCACTCTCATCCTCTTGAGCCTGCAGAAGAACCTATGGAAAACTTCAGTGGTCATTAAAAGTCATACTGTAAAACCATGGTGGCCCCCATAGAGAGGACCCACTCCTCTTGTAAATATACATTAGTTGGCTTATTTAAGGGGAATGGAAAAAAATAAAACATTTAGTTGATTATAAACTCATGAAAAAGTCAGTCATTTTAAGTGACAAAATGGCTGAAAGCTTACAAACTGCACCTTTAAGTTCATTAGTATTCAGATTTTCTCCTTTTTGTTTTTAATGTGATACGAGAGGCACTGTCGGACAAGCTTAAAGTAACAGAGATGCTGTACTCGAATTATACCAAGTGCATTCCTCAAGAGTGCTTATTCACTTAAAGCAAATGTCCTGCGATGATGATTCACTTACATCGACTTCATCTGCTTTAATGTGGCAATAACACCCTCAGTTGATCAAAGTCAAAGTGCTGGGGTTTTATGAATCGCAGAATGTGATCAGACTTAAATACTTTTGACTGCCATTTGTTCCACCTATATCCCTCTTATCACTCATTTACACTGACAGGGCCTTGAATGAATGGATAAGCACAAATGCCTCCACCTTACATGAAACAGTGATGCATGCACAAGGATGCAGATTTGAATTGATTACACACAGCCATTTTCCCCTCCCACCAGAGAACCCACTGCAACAGTGTCAGGAGCATTTTTTGCTTGTCTGAGTGCCAGGCTTGAAAAAGCATCATGAGCGACAAGCTAACGTTCTGTTCCGTGTTCGATTCGTATACAAGGTATTTAAAAGACATGGATTTCTGTAGTCATTCATCAGTACAGCAGTGTACAAATGAAAGCCTAGCTCCCAGGTGCATGCTTTATTGTATAGAGAGCAGATGTAGCTTGGAGAAGCATCACTATTTGAAAGTATTTAATTGGAGACTGCATTTCAAGACAGCCAAGCCCTGCCGCTGGTTTCATTCTAATTGCCAGCAGCAATGCACTTAATGAAGCGAGCGGTGAAGAGTGGGGGTAAAGAGTGAGAGTGACCAGGTTTCCAAGGCAACAGCAGCGGTAGCCGAGCCGTGTTTTCATCTTGAGGGAAAGGCTACAACAGCGCAGTGTTTCACCCGCAGTGCTTCCTGCAGCTCGAAAATGAGCAGCTATACACTAATAGATGTATTTGTTGAATTGTTGTAGAGCCGGGGAAATGTAGGCAAACCTGTAGAGTGAGGTCAACGAAATCCATCCAGATGAGCAGCAACCCTCCAGATATCGGAATCGGATACTTATGTGGCAACTTAATGGAGAGATCTGAGAGCTTTCTATTTTTCCATACCAGTGCAACTCCAGAGGGTATCCATTTGCACTGTTTCCACCACAGATGCACACAATGCATCATCATTACCTCACCTGTGCACAGTAAAAGGAGCCTGATGGCCCCAGAAGAAAAGTATCACAGAGCAGGTCTGTTCAGCCCGGGGTTGTGTTCAGGTTTGTTTTCTCTAAAATACCTATGTGATGAAATTGCCCCTTTCTTTTCGCCAGTGGTCTGGATCCATGTGTGTCCAGCAGGATGAGCAAGGCCTATACGTATATGTGTTGCATTTGCCTAACGCTCAGAAATGGATACAATAAAACGAACAAAAAAAGGGGGGGGAAGCTTCAAAATCCAGAATAATTGAGGAAAGGATTCTTTACAGTAGGAACAGAATGATCCTGTGATTCAAGATTATGTGGGTAAATAGAAGTGTCAGGTTTTGCAGAGAAGGATAAGATTGAACAAACAATCTGGCAAGTGTTGGAAAAATCCTACAATAAGAATCTGAAGTGGCTAAAAGAGCTTTCACCTTCCTTAAAAACTGTCACACTATGAGAGTGGCTAATCCTTGCACATGGTTTGAATTATTTTCAGCGGTTTGATGAAAGTGAATTTGATACATTTGTTTGATTCATACATTTGGATCCGGTTTCTTTTAGACCTTCCTGTCACTTGTGAACTTATGAGAAGGAGAGGAGGTTGTCGCTTTAGTAATTAGGAAGTGCAATTAAAGGTTTTGCAAGAAAAATACACAATGTGACATCTATTGGGAGAAAGTGATTATGAAAAAAGGAAATTACATCATACGGATCTTTGCATGACCTGGCTGTTATTTATTTATTGATTTATTCTATTTATCAAGATGTTTGCTGCAGGACCAGGTCCTCTCTCTTGGCCGTCTTCCATGAACACAGTTAAAGCTAAATAGCTAAATAGTTTTATTTTTATTTTATTTGATGTCTACTATCGATTCTCCTTCAAGCTTAAAGGGAAGGTTGTGGTGAGGGGTATGCAACTTTACCTCTAGATGTCTTTGTCTTTTTATTTTGTATTTATCTTTTTTATTTCTGTATTCATTTCTTGTTGCATTTTATTTTAATCCATTTATCTATTCATTTTGATTTTGTACAACACCTTGGTGATTTTAAAAGATAAACTGTAAGCAGATAGATGCAGTACTACACAGTGAAAGGAGGGCTTACTGCAGTCCACTTATAAAGTGGAATGAGGCAGAGATATCCTCCATATGCACTAAAATCGACTATGGAGTTACATAAGGTTCCATGCTTGGTCCAATTCTTTTTACTCTATACATGCTGCCATACGGCAACATTATCAGAAAGCACATGGTACATTTCCACTGCTACACAGATGACATCCAGCTGTGCCTATCCACAAGGCCTGATGACCTAAAACTTAAGGATTGTCTTAAAGACACTCAGATATGAATGACCCAGAACTTTTTACTTCTTAACACAGAAATAATTGAGGTCACAGTCTTTGGGCCAAAACACCTCAGTGTGCCACTGCCAAAAGTCCTGTGCTCTACTGTGAGGAACCTTGGAATTTTATTTGACCAGGACTTATCATTTGACCGATACATAAAACAAATATCAATAACAGCCCTCTACCACCTGCGCATTATTAAGAAAATTAAAGAAATATCTTGTCTCAACAAGACGCCGAAAAACTAAGTCATGCCTTTATAACTCCCAGGCTGGATTACTGTAACTCTTTAATGTCAGGATGTCCCATTCGGTCCCTGAAAAGCCTCCAGCTGGTCCAGAAGGCTGCAGCTCGCATACTGACTGGAATCAGAAGACGAGATTTTTGAATGCGGGCTATATAGATAAAACTTGATGTGATTTGATTTGATCATAAGTATAAGACACAAACTTGATTATATATTGTATATAAAATAAAACTACGGTGGGATTAGACTACAGACTGGCTGATTCAGAAACATTTGAACTGATAAATAGCATATGATGTGGAAAATGATAAATAAACCGAGACGACACACAATGCAAAGCAATTCAAATCTGTCTTACAGATATTTTTGAATTTCCCCAGGTGACACTGTCAAAATCATGCTTTTCTACATGTATGCTTTATTTTTTCCTCAGGAGTATCTCAAAGCAGGAAGAAAGACTCAGGTGAAGTCCCCGCCCTCTACTTAAGACTCCTTACTCCCTTACCTGGTTTCCCTGCTTTCTTCCCTTCCTGAACAACAAGGGAGCAAGAATACAAATAACTTTCTGATTGATTCTGTCATGTTAACCAAACATAGTAATCAATTTGGAGTATAAAATGCTTGTAAAAGCTGCAAACATTAACCTTTTCTTTTTGTCTGTTTATACTGTATTTCAACCTGTTTCCTATCGATCCAAAGCTTTCCCGGGAGACAATGAGGCTGTGTCAGGGTTGAAGGGGTGGGTTGATGATTTGATTAACACTATTTGGTGATATATTTGACACAGTTATTTTACAATTCTCATAATCACCATTTCAAGTGCAATAGATTCCATGCTTGAATCATATGGTTTGTTACTTTTGAAATTTAATTTTATCGGTTCATCTCTCTCTTTCGTCTGCTCTCTCCTCCGCTGCATCTCTCTCCTCTGTTTATTCCCTGAGCTTCATCATCCATCCCTACTCCATGTTCCACTCTCTGTCAACTGAGGTAAACAAACACTTAATAATACATGAATTGATATATGCTGCTTATTTGTGAGTGATGGTTTTCCCATCTCAGGCGATTTGACAGCGGCTTAACTGCACCTGTGTTTGTGGTGGGTTTGTTGTGGGAATTCAGTCGCATCCATGGATTGTTGTCAAGGCCACAGGAAAGTGTGCGTCAGGCCACTATAGTCAGCCGTTAAGTGAGTGTGTGAATTGGCTTCAGCTGAAAAGAGATGTTCATGAAAAGAGAAGAAAGCAGCTGAACTATATCAGCTTGAAACTTTTAGGCGTTTTCAGTTATTTTACTGACACAAAGAGATTCTGGTCTTTAGCAACCAAGAATGCAATAATAGCCAATTACGTAATACCTGCCATTAACGTAATAATCTTGTCCATTTTAAATGTAATAAAGCCAGTAACATAATAACTCACCAATAAGGTAATAAAATGTTTTAGCAGATAACATAACGTTATTTGGCCAATAATGTAATAAGTTATTATGTTATTGGCTGGTTATGACGTTAGTGGCTTGGCATTAAAAAATCTTGAAAATTGGAACATGTAATAACTGCAGCCGATAATGTAGTAACTTATTACATTATTGGCAAAAAGTTATTACGTTATTGGCTATTATTACATAGCATTCCTATGGAAAAGCAAACCCATTAGTAAATGGGGAAAAATATATAAAAGGTAATGCAAGCATTGGTGCACTAATATTGCAAGAGAAGTATTAGGATTTCCACCAAGATTCATGGGTAATGAAATCATTTGAGTGAGGCTATGTTCATATCTCTAAACCTGAGAAAGAAAGAATATGTGTCCTTCATTCACTGTGCCCCGTTTTCTCTCTCAATCTGTAAGAACACAATCTGAATCATCCCATTTCAGGTGCTGCACACTACCAAGTGCACTCCTCTCACGGCCAACGAAGTGCATGTACTTTGGCAGCTGTGAGGGGAGTGCACTCACACACGTGTTCTGCCAATTTAATGAATCGGTCCGCATTTGGCAGCGGTTGTGGGTTGAAAGGGACTCGGCAAAATGAAGGAAGGGACCGTCAAGTTAATTCGATTTTAGGAGCATAAAACTTTAGTTTTGAAAGGTGCAGTGCGTACGATTTTGGTATATTTTTGTTACTTTTGTCTGCAGGATTAGGATTCAGAAACAATAATAAACTATACTTTTTACAAATGTATCATCACCTCAATTTATAATTTGCTTTTTACGTTACCCTCAAATGAGCCCTTCATGGTATATTTACCACCCTATGGGGACCGCCATGTCTTTACAATAGCCCAAAATGGAGGTACAAAACATCCTTTGACCTTTAATGACAACTGAGGGCTACTGGGGGTACTCCTGCATGCTCGAATGGAAAGGGTGAGGTGATGGACACAACATGCAACTTCACAAATAGATGTCACTGCACCTTTAGGGTTTTAACACAACAAAACAACATTTCAACATAAATTGATTGATCTGCGCTTTTGCATTCTTCCCTCTGCTTACGAGCGCCATCTTTTTTATTTATTTATTCATTGATTTTTTCCGCTGGCTGATACAGCTCATGACCTTGTCACATTTGATCTTGTTTGGTTTTATATTCAGGAGCGAAATACAGATTTTTGCACATGGTTAAAGTGCATGCTATGGTGCGTTTGATACTAGAGTTTTGTAGGGTCCACAATTAAACATGGGGGGACTTATTATTATCATTATTGTTATTGTTGTTATTTATTATCCTTCATTATATAGTTGATTATAATTTATTGTGTCAACAATAAATATCATTATCATCCAAATGTTTTATCATCTGAATGATCCTGATAGTTTCATATACCTGAACAGCATATCACAAAAAAGTGTTTTCATACTGCAAAGAGGTCATAAGGTCGTTTGATGTGGACCGAGACCATCTCTTTTGTAAAATTTTATTATGTTGTACCGAGATTGTGGTACCTTGCGTATCTGTCATTTTAGTCTGGAATAAAATGAAGAGTGTGAACCTCCATAAGAAAATAAAAAAAGGTAATCAAATCAGTGGACACAGCAGTGCAACCACAAAATGTAGAAAGATGGTCAAACTTGATGAAATGTAAGTATAGGCCTGTGGATGCTTTTGTCCAGCCACACAGTGGCATTGACTTCCCTGGTCTTTGAACAAAAGGGACAGTGCACGAGTTGCAGCGATATGAGTCACCGTTGCCTATGGACAGTGATCAACAAGCCAATGGATGAGCATAAGATATGTTGGGTGAAGCATGTACATATTAACAATGTGAATAGAGGGAATGAGGTGACATGAAAACGGCCAGGAAAAATTATACCTTCACCTTGGAAAATGTTGGACTAAATGATTGACAGGCTGCATCGATTTGTTCACCATGGTACACAATGTTTCTGATGCAAATAACAGCAGTAGTAGCGATATATATAACCAGCAGTACTATGACAACGGTAGATACTGACAAGGGTGTAGTGAGGACCCAAATTCAGCACAGACAGGCAGGACCACAGAGTGTAGTTCAAAGGCTTTACTCGGTTGAATCGAAGCTCACAGAAGGCAAACAGGTACAGGCAGATGTCGGAGTCGAAATACAGAAGGCAGGTCAGGTTACCGGGGTCAGGCGAAACAGAGAGGTCAGGAGCAGGCAAGGTCGAACACAGGAGATTAGGCAAAACAGTGCTGGAAAGTATGTACGATCTGGCAATGAGTGTGAGAGTGACTGGGGATTATAAAGGGCTGGGCTGATTGACTGAGATGAGGTGCAGCTATGTGAAGAAATTAGGTGGGTGTGGCCGATCGGATGAGTGAGATATATATATATATATATATATATATATATATATGTGTGTGTGTGTGTATGTGTGTGTGTCTATTGATTAACAATGTAAATGCTCACCATCGGCTATACTGCTCTATTTTCTTCATCTTTGTGATTAACAGTTTTTCTTTTGGAATATCATTATTTTCAGTGCAGTACAAACAAGTCTCCAAAGCATGTGTTTTTGTTGATAATTATCATTAATTTTTGTGCTAAACATAACAGCCTCTAATGTGACTAGATGCAAAAGTGCTACTCCACTCTGTGGACCTTTCTTCTCTTGCATGTTCACATACATGTCTGCGTGGGGAGGGACCACAGCCTCTGAGGCACTAACTCAAATTAGAAAAAATTTGGGATGTTCAGCTGATTCAAGTCTCTCATCCAGATCATGTTTTGATATGAAGTGATCCTCTCTGCCCTCTAATGACTGATGTGTGGTTCTGCCAAATGCAAAGTAGCAGTAGTAGTTCTGAAATTATATAAATAAGCAAGTAACAAAACATAGATGGCAATGCAATACACCAGTCTTCAGTGAAGAAGGCATGTATTTGTTGTCTATATGTGCAAGTTTTCAAAGTGTGAGACAGTGAGCCTTTCCTCAAAGAGGATCTGGGGCAACCCAGCACAGGGAGGGATCTTCTTACGTTGTGTGCAATTCACACAAAAATACACCATGAAAATGATCCTTTCCCAGTGTCGGTCGGTGTCTGTCAGTGTTGATTATGTTACAAACAAAACAAATACGAAAAATAAAAAAAAAATGTTTGGTTTATTTCAGAATAAAACCACTCCAGTGTTTCTGTTGACTGATTTAGACTTTTGTTTGGACAATGTTTTGTTGATACAGAAGTAGGGACACTTGCCTGACTTGCCTCCTGTGATGCTCTGTGGCGCCCCCTGCAAGAGTTGTAACTCACTTTGAAAACAACTGTTGTACATATTAAGCAAATATGCTCATTGCATCATGATACTCTACACCCAATGTCAACTCACTTCAGAGATCAGGGGTCATTTCAGCTGTGCCTGAGCCACAGCTACAGTAGTTCTGGCATTAATGCTGTCATTCATGTATTATATCAGCTGGTACAGCCCAGAGTGGACATACTAAACATCCTATGAGCTATAATGACCACTGAGGGATTGATATTAGTGGGTTTTTTGAGTGGTAGAAATTTTTTTTATTTTCATTTCAGACGACTCATTTTGATCGTTTCACATATTTAAACATTAAAACAAGCTCGTGTGATACCACATTTGATGCCAGTTTGCAACAGTATAAAAATAATACAATCTCTAAAACTGAATTTCAAGTTATACTTCTCAATGATATTGACTCAGTTTAACATCTTCAATTCATCATCTTCCTGGCCTCATCTTTATTGTGTTGTCAATTACCACATGGTCTCGGGTCCCGCTCACCCAATATTTGGTGACTCCCCTGAATGGCAAAACACTCCCATGAGTCAAAAGGCAGATAATAACCATAATACTGAGACAGCACATCCCTCAAGTAAGACGGTATGCCGGCAGAACATAGACAAATTGATAATTGATAGACAGAAAGCCAGCACTACATGGCAATTCTGAGTGGGCCAGTGGCCGCGACAAGAGAAATCCCCAGCAGCAAATAGGTCTTGAAGGTGCCAGTTATGTCATCTTTCACTACAACAGTGAAATGAAATGCCGAGCGGCTCTAATAGACTAATAAATTACAAGATGGAGCCCTTTGGCCCCAAGTTAAAATTCAGTGGCAGGCAGAAATAATGTGCTGCCTTGGTTACAGTTCCGCCAGTGTCACTAAGATCACAAAATACATTTCAAAAAAGAAAATAAAACAACTTTCCTCAGGCAAAAACGTAAGGGGGCAGTGTGTAAAATGAATGAGTAACTAATTGTACAGGTAGAAATGAAAAAAAAAAACTTTAATTTTACGGATGGCTCAATGAGTATGATATCACCTTAAAGGTGCAGTGTGTACGATTTTGGTCATTTTTGTCACTTCTAAAAATATGACAGAACAGTATTATAAAAATATTACAAAATACTGACATTTTCATTCATTTATAATCATCTAAATGTCTCATTTTGTTCCCCTTACCCTTAAACCAGCCCATTCATGTATATTTACATGAGGAGGGGGTCCTCTCTACGGGGACGCCATGCTTTTACAATAGCCCTGAGTGGACTCACTAAAAATCTTTTGAGTTTTAATAACTGAGGTCTACCATAGGTTTCCCTGCAACATGCAGGAGGGTGAGGATGAGGGGGTGAACTGCTACAAGAACCTAAAATGAGCATCGGGAGCAGGTCCTCATTAAGGAGGCAGCCATGTTGCACCACCATCATTTTATAATGGCCTAAAATGAACAAACCTTTTTATGAGTTTTAAAGGAAACTGGTGGCCCTAGGCTGCAGCAGTGGCCAAGGGGGTTAGAGGAGCTGTCCTCTGACCAGGGGGTTGGGGGTTAGATTCCCACCTCACCCGTCTTCACATGCTGTGGCGCCCTTGGGCAAGACACTGAACCCCACATTGTCCCATGTACTTATAGATATGTTGGAAATCAACTTATATCAGCCTCACACGTAGCACCATGATGTTAGGAATCAACTTCAATCAGACACCATTCATGTTGCGCATAAATAGGAACAATTTGGTTGTTGGCTAGAATATATCAATTACCATCAGAGATCAGTAATAATATGTTCAAATGTTTACTACAAAGCGTAATCTTGGGGCACCACCCTGTTATCAGGGACCAATAACCAAATTGATAGTTAAAATTACAGTCTCAAATGGTTGAGAAGTGTGGAATCGAGTACTAACTGTGGAAGTTCCAGCTATTGTTTAAAAAATAATCACAATAAGCACAGGAAACGATGTGATAAATTATAACAGGGATTATTAACAGAGTAAAAATTATCATGCAACAATACTACTTAATTATTAAACACCATCATAATTTAATTATACTAACAGACATGCATGCATGTGTGTGTGTGTGTGTGTGTGTGTGTGTTGGAGGGGGAGGAGAGAGAGAGAGATTAGAGGTGGAGTCACGTGAGTGACATAACCATGGAAACCAAGTTGGCGGGAGGGTGGCTTTTGTATGACACCCCTCCCTCACCAGAGCCAAGATGGCGGTTGACCGCCAACTATGAATGGCTGAACAAAGAGAACAAAGGGGAAGTGATCGTTGAGCCTCACGTGCTACAAAGGTAATTTATGTGTAGCCGATCAACTATCACACATCTGCACTTTAAGGCAGTTTTAACATAAAATGAGGTTAGTAGAAGAGAAGGAAGTGGTACAGATAAAGGACAAGAAGGGTCTGCACTGAATCTTCACTGCAATTGATAATCACGGATACCACCACACAGTATCAGAGCCAATGAACCTAAGTTCATCTAGTCAGGTACTGGTCCTTTAACTGGTGATATATGAGTTTATCAGGCTGATCGTATCATACATAATTCGACCAAAGAACAAAATATACAGCTCTTACAAGTTTCACAAACACAATGTATCCTACACTAATTGAGTCTCTGCCTAGACACATGCTTCTTACTGTGAGTTGCTCCGTTCGGTGTTGTACAGCACAACAAGAAAAGGTAAACAAGAAACATGAAGACTATGGGTTCGGTCCGCGAGTTGGAAGGCAGTGGAAAAAGCTTAAGGATGATAGAAAATAGAGTTCAAGGCGAAAGGTTTGCTCCCTTTCATCGGCTGAGTCCTGACTGTAAACGGTGTACGGGGAAAAGGCTAGAAAAATAGTTTAAAGGCGGAAGCTTTGCTCCGTTTCTGTGATGATGACGGGAAAGCTAGACAAATAGTTTACAGAGTGGAAGGTCTGCTCCCTTACGTCATAGCCGGGGAATAGCCATGGCGGATGGGCACGGCAGTTTTTTGTAACTTTGAGTAACGTCACCGGGTGTCCGGTTTCAGCCAATGCCAACGCAGAGTTCTCATTTGGAGAGTTCAATCACTCTTAGGGGTGAGTGAAGGGGGTGTGTGTTGTGGAGGGAGTCGGGTCTCCACAGGATGAACAAAGCGCTTTGCATACAAAGGATGTGGATTGAAGTGAGTGGAGACTGTGAGTCTGAGTCGGTGTGGAGATGAAAGGGTCTGATTTACTGAGACCCAGTGTCCTGATCATGCTAATTTAATCAAATAGGGTGCCATTTGTTGACCCCTGTCCTGATGAAAGGGATGGGGGTTTTGGGGGGAGCCATTTATGGGGGTCATAGACTCCAGTTCAGGCCTCTAGGGGTACATGTAGGCCTCTCCTTTGTTCACATGGCAGGAAACCCCAACAGATACAAAGGGCTGCAAATAGAAGCACAGTATGAATGTTTGAGTGACAAGGTGAATGTACACTGTACTGTAAATTGCTTTGAGGGGTCTTCAAGACTTGATAAAGCGCCATATAAATACAGACCATTTGCCATTTTCCTATAAGGTTGAAGAGGGGGGGATGAGATAAATTGAACTTCAACATGCAACCTCAACAGTATACTCAATCCCACACACTGTATCTTAAATAACACACTGTAACTCCCTGCTCTGCGAACAATGTATAGCTACTCTCTTTATTAGCTACTGTGCTGAAGTTAATGGCATGAACTTTTCCTCACCCAGCACTGCAGTAGCTGATGCTCTGTGCACAGCAAGCCATTGCCTCTAAGGTTGTATGTTATTGATAATATTGGCTTTCTCTCACTCGCCGGGAAGCAGAGCCAGGCTAGAATTAGCAGCATGTTAAACACGGCATTGTAACTGATAAAGTCACTAAAGTTACTCATGCAAGTTCCCTCAGTGGGGGGAGTATTGGAGGAGGAGCCCGGGGCTGACAGCTGTTCCTCTTTAGCGCTTGTACCTTCATACTGCTGTTTGTAGTCGTGTCGGCGCTTGGGGATTCAATCGTTTGAGTAATCGTGTGAGTAACAGATGACAGATGTACAAGCAACCAGTATATTATGTACACATGCCATTTAATGAAATGAAAACTATGACAATTTCACCTCCACTCAGGAAGGTTATGTTTTCTTTTTTTCTGCCTTTGAGTCAGTAAGCATTCACAGTAAACTTAGGACCTATTGCAAATAGAATGGTTGAGAATCGGTATGTGGTATTATGATGAATATTCAGATCCAAGAACTTTTAATTTTGCCAAATATGTTATTCATTTACATGTTCATTGTTTCATGGTAATCAATGTCTCAGAGAACAGCAGGACGCCCTATTTCCGATCATGCAGGAGAATGAATGGTAGCCTTAGGTTCTCATAAAATGCATTAATAAATAGATAACATTTCTGGTTCCATATCTGTCAAAAGAACCATTTTCCCAAAAGCCTGAACACTGGGCCTTTAATGGGACTACTGATTGTGAATATGCACTTTTTGGTAAAGTGTCTGTTGCACCCAATTGCTCAAATTGAATCTGTGTGCATCTCAGTCTATATGAGGGGTTCAGTGTTAAAGGACATGTCAGCATGGAGAATGATGAAGATTGGGATCAAACCACGGACTCATTTTAGAAGGTGACCCACTCCACCCCTAAGCCACAGCTTCTATGTGTAGAGGTGTAGAGATCTAAATATAAATCAGAGTGAATTTCAAAGAGATGTTTGACTGAGTGACAGGCTGAAGTGGGTGGAAAATATGTTATGTAGACACATTATTACTTACTCCCTGTGCTGTGGTTATTATTGCTCTGGGGAGTCTTCAGAACTCATAAATGAAGTCCCAAGCATTGTTCTTGCAAATGAGGAAGTGGAGACTGGTAGAGCCCAACCTTCAGGCAAAATGACAGCATCCTTAGGAGTTGTTGCAAAGTTATTCCTTCCATGATCCAGAGGTGTTACAAGAACACAATCATACTAAGTTAATTGCTAGAAGACCTTAACTTGAAACTGCAATGTTTTTAAAAAGTGGGAGGCAGATGCAGGCAAAACATGAAGGAGTAACACGGTATTTAAAACAGAAATAGCTCACAGACCTTGACATGAGCAGAAGGATCTTGCTTATTGCAAAGACAAGAATTTCAAACAGCATGGAGAGGAGCTAAAATTACAGGAACATTGTCTTAAAGCAGATGGAAACCAAGCATCAAGACTTGAACCTGCAAACTGAACGATGTGAAGGAGACAGACAGAAGAAAAAAAGGACAAGGGACAAGAGAAATGCAAAAATCTAAATGTACAAAAACAATCAAAAACTACTCGAAAAATCGTCAATTTCATATACAGACAGAATCATTACCTTCCTCGAGGCGCAACTGATGCATTACGATGCCATTCGTATGTTAGCTGAAGTGCCTAATTTTGATGTGTCTAAGTGCCTGAGGGCGGGGGGGCGGGGTCATTGGTTTGAATCCCACTTGGACACACTGGCCCTGACACTGATACCCCGACTGGCCCTATGTGTACAGGTAGAAATACCCTGTGACCTAGATTACTGGATAAGCGGTTGAAGATGATATGACTCATTCTTTGCATTGATATGATTTGGATTTATTTCTCCCTCGCTTCTCAGGACGATGTGAACGTTTAAGTCAATGCTTCAAATAGGTTTAGATGTGGCCATATGACATGCATGGGAACAACCATGTGGCTTTGTTCCTATAGGCTTTGCTTGGATTATATCTGTTGTCACTGGCATCAAGTGCTAACTATGCTAAATCATGTCATGTAACTTTCAGTCTTTTCCTTGATATTTTCATATTATCCTCCAGAGCCAAATCTCTCCTAAATGTGAAATTATCTCCCACTTCAATATAAAAATGGTGCTTTCCTTACTAATTGCTATTTCACTTGCTGCTGTTGATGCATGTGTCATTTCAAAGACATTCAGTCACATTTGCATGAGCGGCAGATCCAGTCAGAAATTTCATGTCTAGTATAATGAGAATGTAGCCCTTGTCTATGCTTGTGAGAGGAAGTGGTCGAGTGTTTTACTTTTCACAGGCCCATGTGGAGGAGCATGTAGTTGGCCCCTTACTTTTATATGTCAGGTGTCTGTGAATCTCTCCTAAGGCCTAGTTTGAACTCTATTACATTAATCTGCCTACGCCTGCAAGAAAAACCACCGGTGAGGCCAGCAGCAGCAAAAGGCTGAGCACCATTCCCACATCCATGAGATAATGTGTGAAAAACAAGCATATATATGTATATTACTGACTGCATAAAAAACCCCATCATGCACGGACTGAAGCCTAAGCCGTAATACTCTGTGTCAGCTATGACTGAGGACGATGTGACTAATGAGTGTAGATTAACTGGCTTATACAAGGGAGATTGTTGCCTTTATCTATTTCCAGACAAGTTAATACCTCCACTTCTGTTGGCCTGTGCAGTTGCGCAGCAGTCTTAAGGTCCCCATAGCACATGTTTAATCTCTGTATAACAAATGGAATACACAGGTAGAGTGAGCTGGTCCTTTGGTACAGTGTAATGAAAGGTGATTAACCGCGGCAAAAGGTTGCCTATGATACACTGTACATGAATATTTGTTCTTCCTTGTGGCATGGCTGCAGATAATGTAACATTAGTCAACACTGGGTGGCTGTTGGTTGCCATAGTAACCATGATGCCCGGAGGTTACATCCTAAATTATTGGATAATCTGATTTGCTAGTAGAGTGGATGTATCTCAGCAATGTTAAGAAAGCGGATGGATGGTTTTTATGTTGTTTTTCTCTGCCTAGAGGATGAATCTTGAACCATGACTGACCGTCAATACACTCAGTACAACAGGCAGTTTAGCGATTTGGTTTATCTAGCACACATATGTCAAACTCGTGGCCTGTGGGCAAAATGTGGCCCGCGAGAGCTTAAAGGCATCTAATTGTCTAAAAATAAG
>JAFBJT010106191.1:56214-71825 GCA_016785325.1 Chascanopsetta lugubris
ATATTCAAAATATTTATTTTCTCATTGTTAGCATGGTCTTGTTGCTCAACATGACCCACAGGGAAAATGCTGAGTCACCTTTGGCCACTTCATCTTGTTTGCTTCAAAACTTTGCGAACTATTTTTTTCAGAATACATCCAGGGAGTGAGTACAGTGCTGTGGGCTAGTTAGCTACAGTGTTAAATAAATGTCTCTACTGTGCAAATGAAAAATTATTTTTAAAAATTAGGTGTAAAAGACTTTGTTACTGCAATAACAATATACCATCAAACGTATCGTTAAGTTGGGCCCAAAGTCCATATTTTGGAAAATAATATTTACTAAATCAATTCTTGGTAAGAATATTACAGAGGAAAACTGTCAAGTCAAACCTTGAACGCATCTGCAATGTGGAAGCTGGAGAGGATGCGGGAGCAGGAAGGTCAGAATGGATTGGATGCCTGTTCGACAAATATCAAGTCAAAACATTTCCACACCTGTGGATTGTTTGTGTGGGGACGAGATCAGGGGATGATTTGGTAAAGTTGGAATGATTTATCCTTGGTTTGGTTTCCTCTGACCAGGGGAAACATTCAAGTGAATCAAAACACTTTCCTACAAACCACCTGAGAGTCAAATTCCAAATGTGTCTGCCGCACGAATTATGGACTCAAGTCAAAAGATGGACTGGAAACTCCTTTCTGACTCTTTGGCTGCGTACAGGAGGCTTTTGGGCAGCAAAGGTTTACGAAGGTCAGTGCTGGTGATTTGTCTCGTCAGCTTGGTGGTAACTCGACAGCAGGTGCTCTTACAATAGCGTAGCTTGCAGGGAACGTCATGCTAACACCAAGTCCCATTGATGTTGCTGGAAAGGCGATGGTCCAACTTTGACTGGTGTGTTAACAAAAAAAAATGACACATCTTGCAGACTACACCTTTAAGTACACTTGGTGTTAGATTGGTCTATATCCTTATAGTAGTATGCCACCATCAGAAGATTCTTTGTCAATGTTGGGCTATGACTTTTCATTTCTGTCAGAACAAAACAGATAATGTCACATGACTGACCTGCAGTACCACCATTTGGCCACTGTGTCTTTCTCGCTTCAAAGCTAAGCCCACATCCTGTTTCTTGAGTATGAATTAGGAAGGAACAGATATGTGAGACTAGCACATACTTTTATGAGATAACACCACAATCCAATGAGACGTGGAGCCATGAAAGCATCCATGCACGTTCTGAGCACTTTGGAAGAAATGCCGACCTGTCCCAATAGTTGGGGTGCACGTAGTTATTTTGATAGTCGAGATAAAAGCGAACAAGCGAACCATTTCAGAGTCTGTCAAAGACCAAACCCAGATCAGCTCCTCTCAAAGGGTCTCGGTGTGGTTATTTGAGTTCATTGCCCATGTTCAGATCAGCCTCAACAAATCAAACCGAGCAGCCAAACAAACAGGACCGATGCGGCCGGACGATAAAACGCGGGTGTGGAGAAAAGAAAAAAAAGAAAAACCCTTAATGAAATGTTCAGCCTCTGTGCTGATTGATCGAGCAGATTTTTGGGAAAGGGGCTGTGTCTGACAAGGAGATGATTACTAAAACAGTTCACACAGTGATATGTGCTTGCCCTTTTCATGCTTCATTAACACAATACGATGTCCTTCCCCACGCAGGCCGCAGCTCATTAAGCCTGCCATTAAATCATGCGAGGTACCAGGAAACGATTGGAAAACAGGAATGTGCGGTCAGAGATAATGGCGGCGTGCTGCAGTTAAAAAGCTTTGCTGAAAATAAATAAATAAATAAAAACACACACAAAAACCCATACAAACACCTGGAAAGGAAACGATAAAGAAAATGCCAGGTTTTCTATTATCTTACAATAAAAGTGTCATTATGTTTACTGTGGCAAATCAAAAAGCAATTGCATTTCATTTTCTGCCACGCACGCTTTGAGTTAGAGCAAGGCGCCGGCGCTCGCCGACAATCGGTGTCTATTTCATCTGCTGGTGAATCCAATCTGAGCCGTGACCATATGTTAATACATAGCAGATATTAATCTGTGTGCTATCATCTGGCCGCCTTTATGGCTTACTAACGGTGTGTGTGTGTGTGTGTGGGGGGGGGGGGGGGGGGGGGGGGGGGTTGATTTTTCTCACTGGTGAGCAAAGCCGTTTATTTATATGTGTACTTGAACAAGGACGGGCAACAAGGAGACACTCCCCAGAGTATTTGAAAAACCAGAGACACTCATTCATTAGGATTATGTTCTGCTATACATCACAGCTGATTGATTACTGACTGTATATCCCCCTCAAGTTATCAATATTATCCACTGATGAACAAATAAGGGTCTCGGCTGTCCACGCTTCTATGGCAGGAACATGTATAATACTCATATGTGTAAATATTTAAGTGGACTATATGATTAGTAATGTTTAGCATTGATAAGACACCCTTAATCCACATGCTTTACGTTTTGTCCTTAAAGGTACAGTGTGTAGGTTGCATTTTGTATCCATCACCTCACCCATCCCATCCAAGCATGCAGGAGAACCTATGGCAGCCCTGAGTGGCCATTCACGCTCAAAAGATATGTCCAATCTGGGCTATTGTAAAAACGTGGCTGCCCCACCCACTTCTGATGTAAATATACATTAAAGGGCGAATTTAAGGATAATGTAAAAGCAAGTCATAAATTGAAGTGATTTTACATTCCTAAAAATGTCTGTATATAATTGTTTTGTGATTTTATTTCTACAGATAGAAGTGACAAAAAATGACCTAAATCGTACACACTGCACCTTTAAAGGTGCAGGGTTAGGGTTAAAATGTCGGTGTAAAATTGTTCTGCAATTCTAATTCTACAGATAGAGCTGACACAAATTGACAGACATTGTACACACTGCACCTTTAAGAGAATAGTTTCATGAGTCACTCACATTTAGGGTTTCCAGCATTTCAAAGTGCATCGAGCTGAAGAAAGGTGCACGTTTATCCATATATGCGTTAGATAAGCCCACAGTAACTGGGGGAGGCATTTATGATGAGTCACACGAGCGCGATTACATAAACTAATCCGGCAGCGAAGCTAAAACCTCAAACATTCTGTGGCTGAGTGGGAGGCAGCGGGGTTGATATGTTGTTTGAGGTAGTTGAGTAATCTGGGGCGCTTCGGTAATCTGAAGCGTGCCTTCTATACTTCCGTGGAGAAAGGCGAATAAACATGGGACGCACAGACATGTCACATCTGCCGTCACCATGGCAACACGCACTCAGGTCCAGTCATATATTTGAGGGAGAGCTTGAGCGGAAGATTCAATTACAGATTAACATGAGAGGATAAGACTTGACTTTTAGTAAGTCCTTGTTTTTCTATATTTGTTTAATGCATAGAAAGTGAGTAGTAACAGTTTGATGACATTGCAAAGTAGCACGGGGTCATGGGGGTTTCCTGTATTCACCATTAATACCACTGAACATTTGAGCAGAGTTACCTCCAATGAGACTGGAGAGTTCTTTAAAGGTGTGTTGTGCAAGATTTAGGTGAAATGATTCCCATTTGGAGGAATTGGGTTTAAAGGTACAAATGATTGTTTTAATAATCCCTAGAATGGCCCTTTATATTTATACCCAGTACCGGTCTTCTCTGGACACTTCCATGTTGCAACACAATGTTACATGCTAGGACAGGAAAGGTAAAGTGAGGCACGCTAAGCTCACACTGCACCTTTAAACATTGTTGGAAACATTTTTGGATTAAAGGTACACAAGTGGTGAGAGCGGTCGCCTTTGGACGTTAAGGTCATTAGTTTGAATCCCGCTCGGACCCTGCTGCAGTGTCACCGGCCCCTACACTGACACTCCCTGCATACGAGTAGAAATAAACGGATAAGCGGGTGAAAATGACAGGTTCAGAAGTCAACTCAGTATATAACTTTTCAATGACAAACAGTTTTTATATGTTGTGTATTTTTGAGGTTGAAGCCTCAAGGACACGGAGAGTTCACTATTTGTGTTGAGACTTATCTTTTCAGTCCTGAACGACTTTCCAGCTCCTTGGATCGCTGACACTGCGGATCAACACGTTTCAAAGCTCCCCACCACAACTTAAGCGGCAGGACTAACCGAGAACAGCCAGTGGTGCTTCGAGAAATAAGTGCATATGTTTAGCCAATAACTCCCGGACTGTGACGTCTGGAAGGAAATGTTCACCCGCAGGTTTTTTTCAGCTCCGGTTCAAATCTGTCGGATATGGTGGTTTTGATTTCTGCTGCCGGAGTTTGGAGTGTGGGAGTCCGGTCTGTTTGGCTGTAATATATGAAGTGAAAATGACTCTTACAGAGGGGTGATAAACGACAGGATAAGACAAAGAATAGAACGGTGGAGCTATAGAGTAAATGCAGATTAAGGTGTTTGCTGTTATGCTTTGCAGGACCCACGAATTCTGATTTTGCAGCCACACGGAAAAAAAATCAAGGTGACTTTTGCGGAGTTGCCCAGAGCTTCAGCTCATCTGGCCAATGATATGACAGAGAAGAGTTACATAAAGGACTTCTGCATGTAGATATACGAGGCAGAAGTCCTAATATATCATATCTGATGCTGTGATAGACTGAAGCCGTTGCTGCTGCTGACGACTGCACTGTCTTGCTCTGCTGATGCGTAAGAGGGTATTCACACGGTGAAGTTGCGCCCTTTGCAGGATCAAACGCTCATTCCCTCAACTCCAGCGCCCTCGATTTGAACAAAAGTTTGAATACCTTTCAAAAAGTCTGAATGTTATTGCAGGAATATGAATAACCTGCGGTCCATGAACCTCTGAGGTACAGGCAGAGCGCTCACCAAAGGCACGAGTCTACATAGTCACGTGGACACGAGTCATCGCATTCTTCACAAGTGGGTGCGAATGGTTCAGGGCTGAATGACTGAACATCACAGAGAAGGAGGATCTGCTGCGCTGCGGTGGACTTTTCGAGTCCACTTGTCTGAATGAGACATTAGCATGATGAGAGAGGTCTCCTCCATGATACCGACGCCATCATCCACAGGCCACCGTGGGTCACGGGTGGGTGTCATTGGCATGAGGGGAATCCACCGCAAGATGCGGCCTGTGTCCACAGATATTAATGAAGCATTAACCCCGGTGTCAGGTTCTGGACATTGGGGTTGACTCTACAAAGACATAAAAATGCCCCGGGATTATAAATTCATAGTCGTCTATTCTCCGGTTCTTCCGATCAAAATCAGCAGTGATTAATTGACATTGTCATAAAGAAGGTTCCTTCCGACTGAAGCCTATACCTGGAGCTCTCATGAGTTATGTCAGAGAAGAATTGTCCATGTGGAATTAACTTTTCAGAAATTGCTGAATTAAGACTATATAGTCATAATCGAATCATTTGCTCCAGAGGTTCTGGAACTCCTCTAATGGCAGATGGTGTCTTTTCTCCGGCAATCTCCAGCCGCCACCTCATCCGTCTGCCATGACAGGAGCCATTTCGCTAATGTACTCGTGAATGCTCTGTGTCTCATATAGTGACCTTCACGCCTCACCTCAACTGTCTCCCACTTCAGGGGGTGCGGAGGGTGACGGACTCCCCTGTGCGGCGCGGGGAGGATTTACTGTTTCTCAAATATTAGCTTTTTTCTTTTTTTTTACGCTGAAAGATAAACGTCTTTGACAACCTGTGGGCACGTTCAGATACTTTGGGTGTCAGTGCTGGTGCATCCGGTTTGAAGTGTGCTTATTGTGAGTGTGTGTGTGTGAGTGTGTGTGTGAGTGTGTGTGTGTGTGTGTGTGTGTGTGTGTGTGTGTCCGGCCTCGTGCACCTGGCTCTTGGTACCTGCAGCTGTCCTGTCTGTAATTTGACCGTCTGATCGTTCCAACCCTTCAGGTACGATTACTATCCCCCCACCCCCCCCCCCCCCCCCACTCACATATCTCCACTCCAAATCTCTCCAGTGTCCATGTTGTAGATCCTCTTGCCATTCAACTCAATGACCTGCATGTAGTAAAGGGAACCCAGAGTCTGTACCCCCCCCCCCCCCCCCCCCCCCCCTCCCCCCCATCATGAACCTGAACCCAGTCTTTACAGCGACTGCGCTGAAAGAGTTTACGCCAACGCACAGAGGAAAAGTGAGGTGCGTACGGTCACACGGAGCAGGTGGCCATGATGGTCGCCTGTCGACTTTGCGAGTCGTTAGTTTTAGCGTTTCTCTGCATGGTTCCACAGGAAGCGTTGGTCTGCAGTTGCCCTCGCTTGCTGCCCGATATTGCAGGGATCCGTGAGCGGCTGCACTGAGCCGGAGGGTTTGACGTTGCTCATCCAGACCTCAGATGATGAATACGCTTGAAATCAATAACCTGTCAGTAAGAGTAGTGGGTGAGGATTTCATGGTGTTGATGTTTAACGCATTTAAGAGAGAGAAGCTTCTGTTCTTCAGCGCTATGATCATATAGATGAAGCAACGTCCTGATGCAAGAAACTGAGCGTCTCAATGTGTATGACTTAAGCTTTTAGTTGGTTTCCCACATGGACTCGTTCAGAAATATCGAGTATTTCAACGAGTCACAACTTTAAGTGTACTTGATTCGATTTCCTATTTTGGGTTGATGATATGATTTTTGCAAGGTTCTTTCTCAAGGACTGAGCCTCCAGACAACGCATGACCGATTCCTTGAATTATTTCTTGAGTCGTAACTGCAAAACTGGATAGCGACCGTTGTGGCACGCGCACGTACGTGTGCACGTGCGTCTCTACGCCACCAAGGACTTTAAGCGTCATGCAGCGACAAACACAGAATGAGCCAGTCGGGTGTTAGCGACCGTAGCGAATGCCCTCTGCTGTTGAAAAACGGTACTGCAATTCCTTTGTCATCTCGACCCGCTTCGACGCTCGGACATAAGTATCGCTTTTCACCCAACTCGCTTTGCATCGACGCATCAAGTATGCACCCAAAGTGCGGCACATCTTGCAAATGGCTTCATGTGACGACTCCGTCATTACACTGAAAACCAGTTATCTGTGTTAATGGTGTGGCTGATCAGAAACTCCATCTCAACAAAGGCCCGTGAATCTAATTGTGCTCCACCCAGTGGTGCGAAGTGATTATGGAGGCAGCGCTTGTTCCATCTGTTCCCTCTCACAGTCGACACACTGACAGTTGCGTCCTCAGCAACTGCTGCTCTGGGCCTCCGGTGTTGTTTTCAACCCACTTCTGATCTCTGCTCGTGTATTGACACCGGCGTCCCCTCAGCTTCAAGACGCCGATGGCTGACAGGAGTTTGACAGTAGCCGGATGGCGCCACCGCGTCCATGTTGGGATGCGTAATGATCACTATTGTGCCGCCTCGTGTTGAGACACTCGGAGAGAGGAGCCTGTTGTTGGTAACTGGCTCATTTGTGCTGCCTGGCGTTAATGCCTGACATGATTAGTTTCATCAACCAGTGGGTGTTGATTATTTCAGGAGCCATTTGTTCGGGGTAATGGCGAGTGCTTCCAGCTCTGCACAACTGCAGTGGTCAGGTTTTGGGTCAATGAGCCCCACACCATTAGCGTTGCTCCTTACTAGATTATTCTCTTTAGTGACACGTGCATTTAGGCCACTTGTGCAGTCGACACTACTGTTGTACGTCAACAACCGCGTAAAATCTCAGCAACAGCAACAGCAGCGGTTGAATAAAAACACGGCAGTTCATGTGTTGGACACTGACATTGAGCACAACCTCAACAACAGCCTGCAACCAGAATACAAAGACACAGCAGCTCCATTCTCCTTTGATTCACTCTAGTACTCCAAGTGCAGGGCACTTTTTTACTAAGAAATAAAAGACAAAAAATTTGGAAAATCCAAATCTGGAACTCCGAGTGACATAAACATAATTCATTTTTCTTTGAAGGTGTAGTGTGTACGATTTTGGTCATTTTTATCACGTCTGAAAATATTACAAAATTATTACTTACTGACAATTTCATGAATTTACAATGATGTAAATGTTTCATTTTTTTCCCCCCATTACCCCAAAATGAGCCCATTAATGTATATTCACATGAGGCACGGGTCCTCTCTATGGAAGCTGCCATGTTTTGACAGTAGTGGACATAAAGATCTTTTGAGTTTTAATAACACTTGTAGTCGACCATAGGTGCTCCTCCATGCTCGGACGGGTGAGGCGATGGATACAACATGCAACTTCACCTCAAGCGGTCACCAGATCTTACACACGGCACCTGTAACTACTAAAACCGCTCATTTAATTTCCAAACGACACACAATATTTCCACTGACCATGAAAGCACATTATATAAAGGTGCATTAGTGCAGTCTTACCGAGACATGAAAGCCTCTGATGAATTCCTTCCTTATTAATTAGTTCGGCGGGTTATTTTAATGGAGTAATAATCATCCAGCCTGTGAAGCCCACAGGTCAAAAGCTTATGCGTTACACAGCTGTAAATGTTTTGATCCCATTATTGCTGGCGCAGACGAGGGCAGGGATCACTGCAGGTGACCTAATTTGATCTCACGCTGTAATGAGGATAAAGATCTTTCTAATAGGCACTGCCAAGTATTAAAGGGCCCGTGAGGGAAACTCTGACGGTCTCCCAAGCTTTTAGCCTATTATTGTGTGTGTGTGTGTGTGTGTGTGTGTGTGTGTGTGTGTGTGTGTGTGTGTGTCCAACATGGTGGATGTAGGGAAAGGAACGTTCACCACCCTGTGAACTATGGCAGAAAATGAGTTTTACTAAATGTGTGCTGATCCCCGTGCCCCCAGAATCTCCCATGAACATTTGCTGTGGCCATTATCACTTGACATTAGATAGCGGCAGACCTCCACCCGCTACACACACACACACACACACACACACACACACACACACACACACACACACACACACACACACACACACACACACACACACACACACACACACACGCACACGCCACCACCACCACCACCACGACTCATTTTCCGGACCGTGAGGGAGAGGCTCGGATAACATCCAATACTCTCCTGCCGAGACACTATTAATTAATAAGACTCATGCTAAAGGAGCCTCTCCCCTTCCCCCTCTTTGTGCTTACCTGCTAGAAATCGATTTCCGTCTCTCGTGCTGCCACTGAGTCTGACAGATATCTCTCTGCAGTAAAATGCACACGCTGCAAGCAATCACAGTGTCTGCAGCAGAACCACGCCAGGCCAGATAAGAGGCCCCCGAGCAGCCTGTCGGGGCTGAAGTCACGAAAGAAAGAAAGAAAGAAAGAAAGAAAGAAAACTCCTATTTGCTTTTTTCTTTTTACTCCTCTGCAGGCGCTGTGGACAGGTCACAGAAATCCAAGAGGAAAGTTTCTCTGCAAATACAACTATCATTTCACATCCTGTGATCAGCCAGCAAACATGGATACGTTTTGTCTTTTTAGGTCAAACCGGGTGAAAGTGGGTGATACCAGACATCACTTCCACAATTATGGTCCAATGTGGATCATTGAATTCATTCTTGGTCCCAAGAGGATCATTCTCAATGACTCTTACTGACGTTCATTGGTATCTCTAGCAATCCAATTAAATATCCAGACATCTGTTGGATGGATTGCCTCATGATTCTCTCCACTCATAGCTGCCAGAGGATGGACCGTGACTACTTCAAATCAATGACTCAATGCTTCACGTAGCCTCACACCTGTGGTTTTAATGGCAAGTGTCAACAACCACTTTACTGCCAAGGTCAAACGTGGGGAGTTACCAGAGGATGAATCCTGTCAACTTGGCTCGATTCCCATCTTTCCCATTTGTGCTTCAAGAGTCAGAGTTGGGATTTAAAGGATTCATCATCATGATCCCAACCAAAGCTTTTAGTTATTCCTAATTATTCAGTGATAATTCCACCTGCTGGGTGCATTGCTTCATGTTCGTATTATGATTCTAAACACTAGACTGACCATTACATCTCCTTAACATCTACATGGTAACACTGTCAATGACCTATTTATACACACACACACACACACACACACACACACACACAGGTGCCATTCACTAGAGCCTCACAGAGCCTCTGGCAAGGCTGCAGAATCTGTTTTATTATCTCACAAAAGATTAATAAACCACCATGGCTAAAATGCCAAAACTGGATTTATTATTTTCAAAGCTGAGCCCAACAAGGTTTTTATGTGATTAAACCAGGTGTATAATTGTCTCGTCAGGCTTAATCATAAAGTCGGTGCGCTGCGCTGAACCGTCTCAACCTCGCAACAACCTTGAGTTTCTGCCTTATTTACCAGAACGAGGCTCGACATATCAAAGCAGAATTCTCTCTTCCTGCTGGAAAAAAAAAAGCTGTCTGATTACACTGGGATCTGAATGTGTGTAATAAATACTTTAAAGGAATTTAAACTATTTACACCGGGGCCAGAGGTTGAAAGTAGATCTACAACAATTTGTCTCGGAGGGTCTTCGGGTAATGTCTGTTATAATCGGTGATTATCCAGCGATGTACTGTGATCCCATTGTGGCGCTGACATGGAGGTGTTGGCGCTCATTAGCGTTGCTGTCTCATTAGTGTGATTTCATTGAAAAGGTGCAGTGTGTAAGATTCGGTGACATCTAGTGGTGAAGTTGCACGTTGTAACCATCACCTCATGCACCCTCGATCTTCTGAGTGTGCGGGGGAAACCTCTGGTGGCTTTTAATGACAACTTCAGCTCTCAAAAGATGTTTAGTACGTCCACTCTGAGCTTTTTTTTTTAGTGTGTAAAAAACATGGCGGCCCCCTGTAGAGAGGACCCCCCTCCTCATGTGAAACATGCATTAATGGGCTCAGTTTAGGGTTAATGTAGAAGAAATGAAACATTTAGGTGCTTATAAATCATGAAAATGTCAGTATGTGATTGAAATCTTACACACTGCCCCTTTAAACAAGGAGGAGAAATGTACACACGTGTGCATGTGTACGTGTGCATGAAAGCTGCAAACAGGATGTGGGAAGAATAAAAGCCTTTGTGTGTCGTCCTGGACTCCTGAGTCTCCTTCAGTCAGTGTTGCCTAGTGAGCCGCGAGCAGAGTGAATGGAGTGACAGTGACTCGATGCCTTTTTTCCCCCCCGTTTGAGTGAATTCATGGGTTTTGAAGCGGCGACACGGTCAGGTGGCTCGGAAATCTGAAGGGCGACGCCGCAGGAACACTCGCCTGATGCAATGTCTAAATGTGGCGCAGCTCTGGGGGATGAGCCGCTCGCATTGTTGCCTCGTGTCACACAAGTACCATTCTCTCACCACAGTGATTCCGCCTAATGAGGATAATCCCTTCAATCAGGCTGGTATTGTCAGTATCGAGCTGCTAGCATTTCATGTCCTTATCGCGCCGATCCATCATCGGCACGTTGGACCGATAAACATCCAAGGCACAAAAGAGAGGGATTATGGATAATTGCGGGGGAAAGAAATAACATTAAATTATACATGCTGTTTAAGCTTGGTGATATCGCTCCACTTTGTTTGCATTCAGAGATCAGTGTGTTTACCATGAAAAGGCAGCAGTTGGATTATCACGCAGTCCTCAACATTATCTGCGGCACTTACAGGATATGATTATACGTAAGATGTTAATGTAGAGTTAACGTTAAGTTCTACCGGGTCACAGCTGCAGCCTTGAGCCAAAAGGTTCCATCAGGATGGAGGGAGGGATAAACGGGTGGATGGATGAATGATGGATGGAAGGATGGATTGATGGATTATTGATGATGGATGATGAATAGAAGGAATGATAGATATAGATAGATGGATGGATGGATTGATTGATGGATTATTGATGATGGATGATGAATAGAAGGAATGATTGATAGATGGATGGATGGATGGATGGATGGATGGATGGATGGATGATGAATGGATGGGATGGATAGGTAAAAGGATGATAGACGGATGGATGACGAGATGAATGGACAGATGGATGGATGGATGGATTGATGGATTATTGATGATGGATGATGAATAGAGGGAATGATTGATAGATAGATGGATGGATGGATGGATGGATGGATGGATGATGAATGGATGGGATGGATAGGTAAAAGGATGATTGACGGATGGATGAAGAGATGAATGGACAGATGGATGGATGGAGGCAAGATATGTTGAAATGATACATTTAAAGGTGCAGTCTGTGATTGGTTTGTGACCCTAAATGATTGGCTGGTGAACTTGTATTTATTTTTTTTACTCTTTTCACTTGTGACAATGGACATCGAGAATACCCTTCTATGGTATTACTGGGATGTTAGTAGCTGTACCCACGCACACTCAATGAAAAGCGCTATTGACATTCATCATTGCCACTCAGGTCATTTACATATTTATCTCGAAAGATGGAGGCGATTGTTGAATGTGAAATGTTGAATCTGTGCTGTAAAACAAAGAGAGAGAGCGCTGCCAACACGCTCTAATGACAATGACATAGATGCTTGTGTAATCAGCTTGTCGCTGATTTTATAAGGTGACCTTGGGGGTCCTGAAAGGAACCAATAAATGAAAAATATCATTCCTATTGTTACGAGGAGAGTGGCTGTCACAATCACAGAGAGATCAACATGCCAAAAGTGATTAAGTTGAACATATTTAACATTCATCTCTCCCCGTGTTTGTCTTCGCACGTGAACATCACCATGGTGATCGTTGTGCTATTTAAAGTTCAGCCATGTTTGCCGGGCGCAGGTGTGGTGAGCTGATATTTGCTCATCTCACCTAAGATTGTTTCTAGGTCCGTATCCATATTTAATATTGTGTTTCTGTCTCTTCAGCTTTCTGTTTGGAGGTTTCTTGTACAGTCTGGAATAAAAACCCAGCGCTGTGCGTTAATGCAGCGTCTCCACCACATTGATTCGGCCTCATGCTAACAGATTGATCAGCTTTGTCTGCAGCTACAGTGAGACGTCACAACAATTCGGGACCGCAAAGGAGTTTTAGCGACGAATTAGAAATAACGAAAAGAATATTCTCCGTCATCGATGGAGAAGAAGCTTTGGGCGACGGCTCAGTGAGAACTCACTTGTGTGATGTGAACAAGTGGGATGATCACAGTGGATCTGACACAGTGCCACGTTCCAAGAGACCAACACTGCTGCAAATCTAACTACATGAGTGAATGAGTGAGTGAGTGAGTGAGTGAGTGAGTGAGTGAGTGAGTGAGTCCTTATCCCGTCCACTGCTCCAGCACCTGTTTTCACTCTCTCCCTGAAATGCCTTATATGGCTGCAGCCCTTTCCTGCACTCAAAGACCAGGCTGCTCTGATTGGCCAGCTGGCCCAGTCCCTTGCGATTGGTTGGCCCCTCCCACTCACCGTTGTATCTGACTGACCTCCACAGCGACGTCGGCACAGCAAGTGTATGCAGGCCTCAGTTAAAGGGGCAGTGTGTACGATTTCTGTCATTCTTGTCACCTCTAAAAATATTACAAAACAATGACATACCGACGTTTCCATCAATTCATAATAATATATATTTTTTCCGTTACTCTTAAATGAGACCATTAATGTATATTTACATGAGGAGGCATGTTATCACCACAGCTGATAAACACCCACTCCACTGCAGAGTCATCTCACCGAGAAGTGTGGACTTCTCCGCCGGGTTTTCTGACCAGTGGGAAAAGAGGCTTGTGTGACTGACCAGACCACACGGTGATTGAGCTGTGACTCCTTTGGTCATGTGACCTGCATTGTATCGACTGCACAGCTCATCCCACCTGGGTCTCAAACCAACAAACAACCCAGCAGCCGGGCACAGAAGGCAGACGGGCTGGCAATAAGGCTGCAAACCCACGGGCTCCCGGTGCGGACCGCCAGACCATCCGACGGGGTTTGTTCGCCGCACGGCTCCCCCTAGTGGCTCCCTCTGTTTGGAAGTTTTGCCCTCTGACTTCAACCAGCTGCCCTTTGGCTTCTTTGTGACAGAGCCGCTGACTTATTTATTTATCTATTTATTTATTTATTTTTCAAACAAACGTCCCGTAGAATCAGCGGCGCTGAGGACAGGAGGCGGCTCTTTGTTGGCACGCACTCGGCGCAGTGACAGAAAAGGTGGAGCAGCACTTTGTTCCCAGAGACAGAGGCTGTGCACTATGTGACAGACGGCAGCTGCTTCCAGACGTGCAGCGCAACCCAGCGTGTGTCCAGACGACACCTCGAGGAGCGGGATGTGTGAACCCCAATGTCGGAGTCAGTTGAGCTTGATATTAAATGGATTTGACCCCGCGCCCCCGTGGTAGGAAGTCAGTGTAAAGTCTGTCAGAACAGATAAAGCATCTGATTTATACCACAAAATATTAAACACGTCAATTAGCTTATCACCCTTCCATAGATTTCAATTACTGCCCTAATTTCATGGTCTTACCTTTCTGCATAACCCTCTACCAGACGGCTGTGTAATCCAAAGCAGGGATGGGATTTCCTGAAGTACAGATTGAATAAATGTGCACGGTTCAACTGACTGATTCTATGGTAGAGCTGTCGGCAGTGCATTGATTAAGTATTGACAGGTTTGATCCAACTTCTCTATTTAGATTGTTTATAAGTGAGATTCACTCAGTTGAAGGTGTTTTGCATAAATGTACAGTGTGTATAGTTTGGGGACCCCTAGTGATGAAGGTGCATGTTGCAGCTGAATAACCTTAGACATCGTTTGACATTTGTTTTTCAGTCTTTAAAGGATAGAAATCAATAAATCAGACGTATTTAGGAGACTGGTATTCATGAATGAGTGTGGATCTAGTGAATTTAAGGCCTCAGTTTATGGGATTTAGTGACATATGGTGGTGAAGTTGAAAGATGCAGCTCATTGTTCGTTTTAAAGTTTGTATAAAAGAACCTATGGAAACTTTCAGTTATCACTAAAACAAAAAAAAAACATGAGGTTGAAAAAGAAGTCAGACCTCCAGGTGATTACACACAGATAAAAAAACAAAAACATTAGTATAATTATTTCATATTCAGCTTCCACCAATAGATGTTTCCGCCTAAATCGAACAGAGTGGACCTTTGTCCCTCTTGAATAATACTTGATGATTAACTGAAGCCAGTGGCGTTAAAACAGGTGGATTATATTTGTTTTGAAATGATAAAAGTTGAATTAAAAGAGAGTGAAACCCAACAGTTCACAGGCTGAGGGAACAGTTGGAGGCTGGAGAGCGAAGCCAGTGCGCAGCCATCTGCCTCGGCCGCTTGTGTTGAGCCAAGAGGGAAAGGAGTTATATTATAGTCAGTATTCCGCGCACCCTCCAGCTGATACATATCTGTTGTAAAGCACGAACATAAGCCGCTTTTAATGCCCCTGTGTCCTTACCACGCAAATTCCGAGATTGACATTGAGATTGCAAAAAGCCCCTTTGCAAGCAATCGGAGCAGAGATCTGCAGCCTGACGCATGCAGGCGCTGCAGGTCCGGTCCGGTTCAGGTGGCTGAGACCTCTGTGTTTCCGCCGGGGGGACGGACACTTGACAGGGGTCACGGCGGACAGCGGGTCATAAATATGGGAGACGGGCTGATCTGGCCTGCGACACGGAAAAGGGCGGCTCGACTATAATGGGTGATAAATGTCACAGTTGCAGCCCCCCCCCCACCCCCACCCCCAC
>JAFBJT010106191.1:71899-87528 GCA_016785325.1 Chascanopsetta lugubris
CTCCACCCCTTCCTCACTGTCGCCATAGGCAAAACCAGAGCGGTGATTAATCAGGTTGTTAACATGTTTGATGGAGAGTAGACGAGAGAGGAGAGGAGAGGAGGAGGAGGAGGAGGAGGAGGAAGACAAACGGCGCTGAGATGAGTAGGAGAGTGAAAGGTAACAAAAAGGAAAGGAGAGGAGCTCTGCTGCCGTAATTCATGGAGGGTTACTGATCCTCCAGGGAGCAATAATTTCAATAATTTCCAAAGTAACAGGCCTTGATTGCAATAATGTCCCCATAGCAACTATTATCTTTAATGACTATTATTATGACAGCCATAAAGCAGAGACTGGAGCAGGTCTTATAAAAATAAAGAATTAGGCACCTGCACCTTTAAAGGCCTTCACTGGTCTAAAAAAAAAAAACTGGTCGCGTTAACCTATTGAATTCATGGAGACCGACGGGTGGAACGAACGAAACTGAACGCTGGTACAGAGAAGTCAGAAATAGCTGTTGGTGCATTTTCTGAGGTGCGTTGAATAATGAGAACCGTTTTCTCATATTCAGGTTTATTTTAAAGGTGCTGTGTGAAGCATTTGGAGACATCTACCCTCCAAGCATGTGGAAGAACCTATGGATGCCTTCAGTTATTCAAACTTTTAAAAAAATGCTCATCCTGGGCTCCTGTCAAAAGTCTAACTTTTTTTTGGCTTCATTCATATATCTTAGGGATTTTACACTAATAACTAATATAACAATATTCTTTATATGTTTCTGTCAATGTAAACTGAAATAATTTCCCCTAAACCTTACACGCTGTACCTTTAATTATCACAGTTGATCACATTTAATTGTGAGAGGCTTTGTTGCCAGATGTACTTCTAATAATATTTCCATCTTATGGCAGACACTCATAACACATCATTCCCATCACACATTACTGTGAACAGTGCCTCATGTGGCCAACCAGAGGACCGCGTCAGTCAAAACACTTTTCTGACAGTTTTAAATATAAACCCTTTGGTGTTGAGGATAGATGACTTCAGTTTATTAGATCTTATCTATAATGACTCATTCATCCATTCATCACAGACAGGAAACCGACACGTGAATAACCGACCGGATCTTTTGACGTCAATGTTTGATTACGCGGTGATCGATGTTGTATTTTATAGAACTTACACGAACGCCATATTAATTATAGTCTCCTACGGAACAAAACAGCCCGTATCCAGTCCACTGTTCTATTCTTACCGAATAACCTTGTCTCAGGTCGGTCAGAACATTTGAGTGATTACCAGAGTAATTGGTTCATTTTTCATGTGGTTAAACGTTCAATTATCACACATGGAAATGAGACTTACTTTTGGAGACTCTGGAGACTTTCCTCGTGACGTCGCCTCCGCCCGAACCTCCGCAACCGTCCTCGTCATCGCAGTCGCCGCTGTAGCGCCCCTCCGTGTCTCCGCTGCCCGTTTCAATCTGGTCCAGTGAGCCCAGTTTGGGAATGGACTTCCCCTGCAGCAGCTGGTCAAGGAGGAAAATAAACACATATATAGATGTTTGTTTCACAGAGGCAAATTGGTTAAAGGTAGTATCGTTTTAGTTCAGTGACTCACACTAAAATGTTTCCTGCTGCATGAGTCATTATAATTGTAAATAATATTCACAGCAGGATAAAGTAAACAAGAGCCTCTAATGGCCTCTTCAGGACAGTGGAGACATGCTTTCAAAAAATTAAGGGGAAAAACAGAAAGGCAGTAATAAAAAGTGACAGTACTGCAAATGGAATTATTTTCTAATGTCTCTAAAGGTATTTTCTCTGAGTTCTGAAGTTGGAGGAGCAGGTTGAAAAAGGAAGATGGTGTCGGATTTGGTGACATGTATTGTTGATGTTACAGCCAGAAACACCTCACTTCACCGTTCTCTTCCACGCAAGTGAGGGAACCGATAAGAGCCTTTAGTTATAATTAAAGGAGCTTTAGTATTTGCATTTTGAGGAGGATGTCAGTGTATTGTTCTATGGAGATATCAACAAGAGATGTACGGCCGTACATCCCCGCAATACCACTTTTACCCAGTTGGGTGAGTCATGAGCCACTGCACTATTCAGACAGTTTTTTTTTTCCATAATCAAATGAAGTGAAAATTTAAAAAAAATTAAAATTAAATAAAAAATTAGGGCAAATGCTCTTGGACAATACCGCAACCTGTTGTTGATTCATTAGGTCAAAATGACAAAAATAATACCTTTAAAATGCAAAAGCTCTTTAGTCTGTCCATTGTGGGGTCATTTCATATCCCCCCCCCCTTCTCCTGTAGACGTGAATCATACACACTAGTCCTTTGAATAGGAAAAATAATTAAATTGCTCATTTGAAAATAATTGCACTCAGTCTCCGTCAGGTAGATCGGACGACGAGCCTCCACAATTATCCTCGTATAACACCGACCAGCTCCACTTTAATGAATCAACAGTGTGAGTTACGCGGCGCTCGCCCCACTCTGCGGCAGTGACCCGCGGGTCGAGCAAAGTTTCCGCTCTGCTGCCGTGGAGGAGAATCTCAATCAAAGGCTCTGTGAACTCGGCACCGGGGGGAAATGCATACGCTAATTGGCTCATTTAAATTCACAGGACGTCACGGGAGACAAGAGACAATGCTCCGCGTTGATCATAAAGGTAGTGTCTATGCTAATTAGTTGCTGTTGCAACTCATTGCAGGGGAGGGGGGGGGGGGGCTGCGGCGGCGATGGCTGAGCCGGGGCATATCTGTGGCGGTAATTAGCCTGTGCCGAGTCCCCGCGCTCCTCGGCGGTGACATGGTCAGACGACGGAGAGTTTGGAGGATGCGGGTAATCCGAGCGCTGCCTCCGCGAGCGTAATGGCCACGATTTTTTCTTTCCAATTACGTCAGAAATCACAGCCACATTTGAACACATTATGCGGAGTAATGAGTTTCCGCGGCGCGTGTGATTGGCCTGATCGACGGGCAGAGCTGGATTCGATTCACCAAAGTTCAGGAGGTCGAGGAAAGGTCGGCACAGGCCACCCGACATACACGAGCGGCGCGAGTCTCCCCGCTCGCACATCAACCACGGGGCGAGCGCAGGGGCCCGGGAGACGGCTCGTCGTCATGGTTACGTTAATAAACATGTAGCATCGGTTATGAGGCCATCCAGAAATGCAGCGCTGTTTATGCAAAGCAATTACCTTGGGCCCCTCGGCCGAGCGCCGCGCCTGAGAAAGGCTCGGTCCAGAGTGGTGAACATTTTCTGAGAACCCCGACGACTCACTTCAAAAAACCTTCAAAAAAAAACCGAAAAACCCTCAGAGCTTAAAGAACCGGTTGAAGACTGGAGCGAATAACTGTGCTGACGATGAGACTGGGATTTTTGGTGAAGCTCGCTGCTGAAACTTTAATACTTTTCACATAAATATTCATGTTTCTGATGATGAGAGAGTCATTTGAAGACGGGTGCGACGCCGTCCTTCAGTATCCTTCCCACCAATGCTCCTGAGGGGCAACACAACAACACCATGTGACGGCGGGCAAAGGAAAAGCAAGTATCATCTCTGGACGTCACATGTTCTGTCCATGCCCGCGTCCATCATCCATCCAACCGATGGAGGAGCGAGTGCAGCAGCATGATCTTATAGAAGAAAGCGGATGACGTACGTATGAACGAGACACACGTATGTACGACAGAGAGAGAGAGAGAGAGAGAGAGAGAGAGAGACGTGCCGCTCTCCATCATACAATAGTCTGCAGAGATGAATCACATGACCCGGGGTCAAGCCTCAAATTCCCCGACTTCATACTCGGGGAAACTTTGACTTTGCGGAGAGTCGCGGGAGAGTTGACCTGACCTCAGATCGTCCGAGTGGAAACTCTGATCATCTGAGACATATTCAAACTTATTGACTCGACCCTATGCATATTTAATGCTCCCTGTTCAGCCCGACAAATTGGACGCATACAGTTGGTCGGGCGCACGCGGGGGGTAAAGGAACCACCGGGACAGGACCACTGAAGGATTTGTCTGGTGACATTATGTATTTTTAATCATCAGTTACTGCTACAAACAATCCGAAGCCTGGAAAAGCAAATCTGACTGTGACTTTTGATACTGGATTGTATTTTTAGAATTTGTGTGTTTGTTTTTTGTTTTTTTTTACCAAATGAAAATGAATATTGATATGTTCTCTCCATGTCGGCCACTCCAAGTCAGCGGTGTTGTAGCCTTAGCTCCGCCTAGTATTAAAACTAAGATGTACAATCAAGTCAAGTGCAAATGTCATTTTTCGAATCTGCTGCAGGTCAATGAAAAAGGATCTGCGAGCTGCAGTTAGGCCACGGGCGCTGGTTCGACTACTTGTTAAAACAATGAACTAATCAGCGAATGGGCAAATCGAAGCAGTAAAACCAAAGAATTCGAATGGAGAGGAAAGGTGACTTGGGTGACTTTGAACATTACATGGTTGTCGGTGTTAGACAGGCGGCTCCAAGTCCACTGGGATTTTGCTACACAACCATTTCTGGGGTATATGGAAATGATGGAAATATTTCCACTGAGATACGGCACATTCACCGTACTCTGATGGCCTCCACAGTCAGCACATCCCAAACCAATAAAGCATCGGGGACGCGCAGCCAACAACTCCACAGCAACAACTGTGTGATGTCATCAGGTCGACATGAAGACACTAGAACCTCTGAGGAATGTCTCCAGCAGTGCCGGATGCAAAGGGGGAAGATCCACCCACGTACAAACAGGGTGTACCTAATAAAGTGGCCGGTGAGTGCAAAACGTATTTTCTATTTCTAGAAATACAGACACGCGATACACACCCGGTCAGAATCATGGAGTTAGCGGTGCAAATCTGGGGAGAAGCCTGAGACGGACTGGCGCGGCCGGCGTCGTCCTCTAAAACACCGTTTGATCAGCGTGATCCAACAAATTGCAGAAGTTCAAAGCAGCTTTACATAAAAATGAGATCGTGTTGTAAAAAAAAAAATAAAAGAGGGGGAGGGGGAGGTGGGGGGGAGGGGTGCAAACATCTTGATCTAAGAGGCGCGGCTGTAATTTGTGAGGTGCAAACACCCGTTGATTTATAATTCATTGCAATTTCTTGGCGCGTTCAAAAGAAGACCCGGCCCTGTGTGTTTGGGTCGGTGTGGCTTTTGCAGGCGGGTGACGCAATTTGCATCAAACAGCGGTAAATAATTCATCAGGTCTCGCGAGCTAATGCTTTTTCACAGCAAACTCATTTGTTGCCGAGCCGGGGAAAACATTCGTCATGTTTGAGCAGGTCTGTCAGCGCGGCGCGCGGCTCCGTTACTCTTCAGGGCCGGGGGAAGGAAGTGCGGCGCCGCTTCCCTCCGACACACAATGAAGTGAGCCTGATTGGCCTAAGTGTGTTATTAGCCTCACTTCCTCGGAGGACGCGGGGTTTTTGTTTTTTTTTTGTCTAATCCCAGACAGGTGCTGCGATTCATTGGGTGGAGCTCCGGATGAGAGGCAGGAACCCCTGGGCACGCCTGCGGCTGTTGCTTCGGCGTGTGGAGAGCGAGCGACCACCAAATAATACCAATTACTCTTCGCACAAACAGCGCGCGTTAATAAAGCGCACGGCACCGCGGGCTCACTTTGTCAGTGTTTCGCCCAGTCCACAGACCCGCCCCGGTAATTGGCCAATTTCTTTTCTTTTAAAGAAAACTTGAAAAGTCGGGGAGAAAGAAGGGATGATTATGAGTTACATTGAGCTGAAGTTTGAAGAACTGCTCAGCATTTGACAAATGCCAATTATAAAACTCCACTAAGATTAGAATCAGGCCTCTGTCTGACTCCGACTTCTTATTTTGACATGTGCGGCTGTTTAAATGAACTCCTCCGCGCCGCGTCGGTTTAATTTAGTTTCTGCTCATGCAAATTCAATTATATGGAGCTTTTTCTGATGTTGATAACCACTCATACAGAACATAATGGTGTGTGGCCATTCACCTTTTCATCCAAACATCCATTCAGTGCATCAATGTGCAGGACTTTTTGTATTAGCACTCACTCACTCACTCACTGGTAAAAAAAAAAAAAAATCTTGTGTCAAATTAAAGTGTTTCTCTGCAGAGGGAACATCTTTCATCACTATTTACTCCTGCGTCACATGACTCAGGGTTTTATCGACTTGAATTCACATTGACGGTCGTGTCATTTCTCTTTTTGTCCAACGCTGACGCACTTTCCTGCATCACTTCCAACGAACGAACATGTGTTTTTTTTAATTAAGCATAAAATCTCCATGCAATATTACTGTAATGGTTCAATGCAAAGGTCGACGTCGAAACATTTCTTTTCTGTCACGTTGAACCAATGTGAATAAATCAAATAGTTTAAAAGTGATTTGAGTGAATGAAGAGGAAAAGTATAATAAAATGCTTGCATTTTTTATCTTTAAATCCAATTTGAATCTTTATCATAAAATGACATTTAAACTGTTTGATTGATTCACACAAATTCGGCATCACAGAAAGCATTTATCTTAATTTCAGTCTTTGCACTAATCTCATATGATAAAATTACATGGAAATCTTGTGTGCAATTAAAATGCAGCACAGTTTTGAGCAGGTTTATTGTATAACTCTCATTCACAGTTTGGCCGTTAGCGTTGAAACAGCCATAAATATTTGTTGTGAATATTTTCTCCCACTTTGGACCAGAAGTTCACACTTTAGAATTAATCTTTTGCAACAAGATGCAATGCCAGCAAATGACAGTGAGCTGAGGAAGGTCCTCCTGACTCAAGGCAAAGAGGAGATGATGAGGCACGTTACCACGGTAACAATGTACCAAATCCAACACTGAGCTCACTGAGATTTCTTATTGTTTTCCCCCTAAAGTCGATATATTTTCGCCATAGAGCCTTCAGCATGCATGATGGGGAAGGCTGGGATCAAACCCCTGACCTTCTGGATAGGGGACAACCCGCTCTACCCCGTTAACACAAGACTTTTGTGTATAAATCAGGTTTATATTTCATTAAGTGGCTCATCTGCGGTACTTGTGATGATTCTTTAAAATCTCAATTTGCATATCCAGAGATGGCCGACCCTCGGGCACAGACACATCGTTGGTTTGTCATTCGCAAAATTGGAATAACACCAGAAATGCAGCGTTGTGTTGTGAAACAACAGTGAGAATGATGAGCACTGATCTGAACGACGCGCTCCCACTGAGACTCTGCTACTGAGGAGTGTTTAAAGTCAAGGTGGCATCATTTTAACTGCCGGGGAGACGAAAAAAAAAAACGACTCGGAGAGTTTGTTTAGTTGCGTCTGTGAACTTTCCGAGTCGACTCTCGGGACCAAAGGCTCGCCGGGATGAGGAGGGTTAGGGTCGGTCGCGGACGATCCCGCCGCTGATCCACCTTTCGACTTGCAGTAATCAGTGAAGAGGTGGAAAACAAAATGCCCCGTGGCGGTAACCATGGCGACCGCTCCCCTCAGCCAGTTAACATTTTATCAGGCGGGCTCCCGAGTCACTGTTTGATCAACGGCGGGAGACACAATCAGGAGGAAAGTGCTGAGAGTCGGCTCTTCGCCTTTAGCAATAATTAAGATAAAACAGCGGCGGCTGCGGGAGGTGAGAGTGTAATGGAAATTAGAAAAGTGGCTGAACAACACAAACAACATAATACGTTTCCTTTTCAACATGTTGTTAGATGCATGTTCCCTCTGTAATTTACGGTCATTCAACACATTGAGGGTGGCTCTAACAAAGACACTATTGATCTATCAACTCACTATTTAGTCCAGTAACATCAAATTCATCAATCAACCATTAGGTGGATTTCATTGAATGCTTTGAAACATTCATATAAACGAGAAAACAAAGCATTCAGCCTCATCTGTGTTCATTAGTAAACTGAGATGATGAATTTGCTGCATCGATTTATTATTTGTGTAATCAGCCCTTGTTGACGTTGTGTAATATATCTCTCTGATTGGGATGTTTTTGTTGTTGTTGTTGTTGTGTGGACGGTTGTTTGTGTCTGTGTGTGTGTGTGTGTGTGTGTGTGTGTGTGTGTGTGTGTGTGTGTGTCAGCCCCGTGATGAACCGGCAGCTCACACTTGTACATCAGGGGTTTGGCACTAACCTTCCCTCCAGAGAAAGATGTTGTGGGGAGAGGGTGAATGGATGAATGGATGAATGGCAGTGTTTACTGCTAAAGGCTAATTCATGCGTCTCTGTTAAAGCTGTGCTGTACATATGACCTTGTAGCCTGTGAGCAATCATGGTTTCTACTATGGTGTAATTACATCACCTAAACACTAGGGGGGTGGGGGTGGAGCAGGAACCATGGTGATTGCAGAGTGTTACCTCTTCTTCATGGGCTTGACAATGAAAGTGTCTCAGTCTCAGTTTGTGATAGAAAATATACATATACACATATATACTGGTGCACTTTGTCGTTTTTCTTTCTTCAACTTGCACCATTATCAACTTAAAAATAGCTCAGAGAAACGGGAGGCAGGAAATTGCATGACGTAAATATCACATTGAAGATCACAGCTCTTACAGCGTGTGGCATCTCAACATGAAAACACATTCTTCAGGAGAAGCTCATCAGGTATAAAACGAAGAGGGCTAACAGCTGTATTGTGATGTGTTACTTCAATGTCTCCTTACTGAGATTGTCAGTTGACAGGTACACTAAATAATATTGAAATTCTCTGAGCCTATATACGTTCACATGTCTCAACCAAGTGTTGCAAATTTCATCAAATAAAAAACAAAATATCAAAGCGATAAAAAGAATCAAGAATGCGCGATTGACTGTTGCCTTTATGTTTTCAGTCATGAGTGTGGGCTGAGTCTCATATAGACTCACATGTTGGGGTCTGACATGAATGGGCAACGGGGGGGGGGGGGGGGGGGGGGGGGGGGGGTGATTGGGGGGGGGGGGGGGGTACGGATCCGACTTTGAAAACGATGAATGTTAACGGGTCGGCTCTGGTGCTGAGCATTGTGGGTACGGGTTGACAAAATCGGACCGTGCTTCAATGAAGCTCCACCTAGTGTTAATACCGAGGATTGCGATACAGTCGAGCGCTAGTTTCACGTGTGGGCCACGTTCCTTTATATCTTTAGAATTTGCTGCGGGCCAATGAAAAGTGGACAAACCGGCCAGAGTTGGTTCCCCCCGGGCCACAGATTGGACAGCCCACCCCTGCGCTCGGCCACGTGACTCGTCAATAAGTTCCCAAAGTCACTGTCGCGCACCAAAGTCTCACTGCGCCACACGGCCTGGTGTGTTTGGGGTCTCTGACGGCCCAGGAACCGGAGGCTGGGCTGTATCACACGTACGTACGGCTGGAGCCTCGTGAAGGCACGCGACTGGGAACTGACGCATTATGGCAATAAAGGCAGCATCAAAAATTTACTGGCAACGATCCGACTCGGGCTCCATGATATCTTCATTGCCCGCTGTACGAGGAAAAGCCCACAGCATCAGCAAGGACACCAGTCATCCGGCCCACACACTATTCTCACTGCTGCCATTTGGAAAATGCTACTGGAGCATTAAATCACACACCAGCCATTTCACAGACACTTTCTTCCCACAGGTAGTCAGAATAATGAATTGCACACACACACACACACACACGCGCGCGCGCGCACACACGGTGCATACACATTAAATCTGCACGTTCAATCTGTGTAGTCCCATATACAACGCGTTGAATTGCTCTGTCGACGGCATTTTAAATGCGTTTTCCAAGGTTAAGAGTCAAACAGCACAGCCTCATATCAAGCATATGTAAACAATAATGTGTTTACATTATGTCACAAAGGCGTAAAAATCAGCGTAATTCAGTGTAACATTTTCACAATATGGAATAGTGTCTAAAAACGTATTTTTGAATCCTCATCGTTAAAGGCAACATGCGTGAAATGGAGTGACATATGAAACACAGTGGCCTGAGGACATGTTCCGAGCCATATGTTCTGTTAAAGGAACAGTGTGTGGGATTTAGAGACGACTGAAATGCAAATCCGATATCGACATACACACATTTCTTGCATTTTTGCAGCCGATATGTTTTGTTCATGGATTTAGTGAAATCCACTGACAGCTTAATAACCCCCACCTCACCCTCTAGTCGCCATAAATACTAAGAACGGGTTTGGTTTGTCCACTCTTGGGTGCAGCACGGTGGTCTCTTTACAGGTGACCCGCCCCCGACGTACAGTAAATATGAAAGGCTCATTCTAAAATTAGCACATTCTGGTCAATATGCACCGATAAAAACACCAGCGCGTTTCATTAGCGCGGACAGAAATGTAGAATCTCACCTAGACTTTCCACACTCGACCTTTAAAAGGTGCAGCGTGTCGGATTTGGTGACATCTGCGGGTGAAGTTTTTCATACTTCAGCATGTCCGCTCTGGGCTACTGTGAAAACATGGCCGCCTTTGTAAGTCCATTTCAAGAGCTAGCAGTGACAAAAGAGCGACAGAGACGTCGCACATTGCGCCTTTAAACTAGGCCATCACTTCTGCTTGTCTGAAACGATGTCACACATCAGAGGAAGTCTCGTCGCGTCGACTGCCTGAATTCTTCACTCGGCCGCCAACCTCCATTTGTGACCTCGATCCATTCACGCACGGATCTGGGAAGCGTCTCCACCGGCGGCGGAACGAGGCGATGGAGCGTACGCATCCTGCCGACTGCTCCTCCTCTCCCTTTAGTCTACGTGTTACACACCGCGGCCTCCGAGCCCATTCCACGTGATCGGCGGTGACAGGCGATAACATACAGCAAATTTAACCGCTGATTAAAATTGCACATTATGTGCGTAGGGTACATTTGCCTAAGAGGTGCTGGATGTCAGGTGGCAGAATGAATCACACCTTCACGGATCGGAGCGGCGAGCGGAGCGGCGTGGAGTCTTAAGCTCATTTGTATTCTCTTTGAACAGATCTATACGATCTGAAAATAGAAGGTGGGTGGGAAGGGGGGGGGGGGGGGGGGGGGGGGGGGGGGGGGGGGGGCATCTTACAATGATCATATTTGCCAGTCAGAGGGAGGGAGGAAGTGTCAGGATGCGAGCAGGTCCCGCGACACACTCTGTCATTTTCCATCTCGCTCAGAGCAGCGGCAGCAGTGACAGGGTGTTTATCCACACCACGCAGCAGCAGCAGCAGCAGCAGCAGCAGCAGCAGCAGCAGCAGCAGGTCAGTGAGGGAGGGGCTGCAGTGGCAATTAGAATATCAAGTCATTTTTTTTCAACGAAAATATTATCAGCGAAATTACACCTGTGGCTCGACATTGGTGGAATTTCAAGGAGACTGCGGGTGAGATGTGTTGTTTTTTTTTCCCCTCTGCTGGGAAATCACACGACCGGCGATGATGTAATGCCACTAGAAGTCGATACAGCCGATGCCTTTGTGCAACAGCACTCCAACATGAACCCAAACTGTTGAACTGTGTCGCTGAGCTGCAATCAAACATATTTTAGCCGTGCTTCAGTTATGAGCGGATGTGCCGGAAAAAAAAGAGTGAAGGGTCACTCAAAAATGAAGCCTTTTGTCATACTGAGTGAAATGATCCCTCTTTCTACTGGGAGAGATCAAGTAAATTATACACATTTTATTTATACGAGTGTATAATCACTTGAAGGCAGCCTTGGTTTCATTATTTCCACGGAAGTGGAAACGCTCGCAGTTCACAGGGTGGCCACTTGAGGCAGACTCCAAAAGCGAGTCAATCCCCATACTCTCATGTCAAAACTTGCATCAAACTTTAGAGGTTGATGAAATATGTTTAAAGCCTCGTGCAAACTATGGATGTGGTGTCAACCAGTGACTATTTACTTTTATTCTATCGATGCTTTAAAATTGTGCTTCATTCAGAAGGGCGTGGCCTCTTGAGTGACACTTGGGTCGACCTGGCACCTTCTGCGGATGCTGCGACAGCACCCTGGGCCCCACCCCAACCTCTGCCTCTCTGCCCATTCATGGATGAACCGGGAACTTGAAAGGCGCCGGGCGAAGTCTCATAAACACTCTGCAGAAACTTATGGGGGACGTCACGGTCACTACCTTCATCCGTATGTACGCTCTGTGGTTTTAATGATAACTCGGGCTCCCATAGGTTCTCCCGCATGATTGAAAGGGGCAGGCGGGTAAACACCTTCAACACTCCAACCACCGACAATGCAGTGCAGCCACGCGGCCTTGGAATCTGACGTGGCGCATGAATAACGTAACGCGGCGGTAAACAGACACTTAGCCTTGACACAGGGTTCTACTCTTATGATATGGGACTGCACCTCCCCCGAGATTCATTTACAGGCGCAGACACAACCATAGGCTAATTCTACATAATCACCGGGATTGGATTTGCCTTATGTTTAATAATAGTGAAAAGCTTGAGAAGGTGGCAATTCACGACCAAGTGCGCAAACAGGATTATCCCGCGGTCGCTCAAAGTGGATTTTCTTCACGGACGCGCACGTGAAATCATTCAAGATGAAAACGCTTAGCTCCGGAAATCGCTGGAATGATCTCATTTACTCCACTTGATTCGAACAGCTGCGGAGTCAAAGAAATCAACAAATTGTTACATTCTGGGTTCAGGTCGAACTATAGAGGAAAACGTAATGTCTGTGTTGCGCTCCGAGGGGGCGGTGAGTGAGGGGGGGTCCTCACCTAACAGTCTGAGCGCTCTCACCAGGGCCTGTGCCTCCCTGCCTGCCTGCCTGCCTGCGCCCCTGTTACAGTCCAAATGTTATGATGGTGCGGCCGGGCACATTTAGGGAGCACAACACAACGGGAATATATCGTCAGTGTTAATCCTTTGGTCTGGGGGGAGAGCGAGCATGAATTATTCACGAGCAAAACTGCTGGTCAACCAACGCATCAATGACTGGTGAATAATTCAGGCGGCGGCCGACAGGACGAGGAGCTGCTTTGCCCCTGATTTTGATTGAGAGACACAGGGACGGGACCCACTTATGGATTCTTGATGGGTTTTTACCACATCAAGAGGAGAGGACGGGCAAAGGGGGGGGGGGGGGGGGGGGGGGGGGGGGGGAGGAAAGAGGAGGAGCCAACAAATTATTCATGGGGGAGACGCGGCCGACGGAGCCCGATGATGAAACCCACCGTTTGTTGTGCGCGCGGATCGCACGGCGAGTTTGTCGACAGGTGCGACGCTGTTTTCCGTTGTTTCGCCGCATAATAGCAATAACACATTTCCATTGGGTCCCGTTGACACCGGGAGCCCTTCGGTTACTCAAGGTCAGGGGGGGCCGGGGGGGGGGGGGGGGGAGGGGGGGGGGGGGGGGGGGGGGGGGGGGACACAAATGGAGATGCGCTGATATGTAGATGTGTCCCGGGTTCAAACGGCTCAGCAGAGGAAGCGTCTCGTGAGGGTGGTAACGTTTCCTCTTTCATTCATGTGTCACAGCATCCACACACGCACTTGCGCTCCGAGCGAAACCTCCTCATATTGATAAGGTGCAGCGACACCATGGTGATGTATGGACCTAATATACAGCGCGGCAGACACCCGCTCACTCACGTGTACAATGGAGTAAATGTGTGCATTGGTTTATGTAATGGATGTTTTTGCAGGTTGTAAAACTGAGCCGGCGTTATCCCCCCACCCCCCCCCAACCCCCTCACTCCCTCTCCCATACACACACACCTTCACCCACACACACTTGAACCCACATCAGCCAGCGCCACCTTAAATAAATACATTTCCATTTCCAAGCAGGACCACTTCTCTCTGCCCGCAGTTTAAATCACAGGCGCACTTCACTCGAGCCACGCTGGCGCTCCGGGCTCCCGTTCACATTTGAAGCCGCCGCAGGACGGGCGGATTACGCGGGACCCTCGCCTCCACGCGCGTCACGCGACACTTTAAAGCGACAGGCGGACACAATGCGATGTCAGTCCGGGTCGAACGCGCGGGCCGACTCCCCCGGCAGCTAATGAGATGCCAATCAGAGAGAGCTGTTTGTGATTCAAGTCCCATTGAGGCGTTAATACGGAGCAGACTCAAGGACAGTGAACACATCACATAATGAGGGAAGCTCTCGCCAGATGTGGGATGTGAAAAGATCTCACCTTTGCCGTGACTTCGCGCTACAAAACAAAATTCTAAAGCAACGGCTCTGTTTTTTCGCGTATACATTTTGAATTCTTTCGAATGCAATTCGGATGAATTATCTTGCTTTCCTGTATCAGTGTGAATAGGATATAACCTCGGTGTCAAAGCAACAACCTGATTTGAAATGCAATTAAAGGGGTATTCAGATTGAATAATGTTCAATTCTATGGGATGTAAGATAATAACATTTTTGTGTGAGTGTATATTTTTATATATATATATATCTATCTCTATCTACATNNNNATATTCAGCTGACCGTGTGAACTGCTGTTTTCATGGCTCTACAATGAAGCCTTTAAATTTACATCAGTGGCAGGTCCTCGGAAGTCCAGAGTGAAACAGCCTCTGAGTCACCATTGGTTCTTTATGCGTGGAAGGGAACATTGAGGTGAGGGATGTTCAACGGTTGTTGAAATGTGCATCTTCACCAACTAGATGTCACTGAGTTGCACACGGTGCACCTTTAAGTAAACTGTGCATCTATCTCTCTCTAGTAGCCAACACCAATTTTTTTTTTTTAGCCAGTGCAGCTCATGTTTAATTATTCATGCACCTGCCACACCTGATCGTCTTTTTCCTTTCTGCTGTTTGATATTATGCAAATATTGGAAAGAGGTGTTGTTGGAAAAGTCTAAAAACACATAAAAACATTTTGTTTACAACGTTGTGACTTCAAAGCGCATGAAAACAGCAAAGTCCCACAGACAACTTCACAAACGGGAGTGACGGGACCTTTGAAGGAACACGTCAATGACTTCAGTCTGTCTTCAGTTTCAGGAGCAGATGGCAGCTCTGTGTCATCATGGATCAAACCCCCACCCCACTTCTTCATTTCTTAAACACTCAGGAAGTGAACCACCCATTACATCAGCATGTTGGCGGAGATAAGTTGGTTGAATTACCAGTGATGGGAAAGAAATGTGATCCAGGGAGCTCAAGTCTATCTGACAGATCCGACGTTAAAACACCACACAGCTGTTTGGACGCTTGGATGCAAAGGGAGCACTTTTCTATCATTATTCATAATAATCGATCAATAAGTCAAAATACTTCATTCCTGCATCTGCAAGTATAGTGAAAACTTGCGTCAGCCACACATCCAGAAATAAAAATGTTTTTTATTTTATTTCCATCAATCCATTCGGTCATCCATCATCCACCAATCCATCCATTCAGCCATCCATTCATCCATTCCCCCATAGATCCATTCACCCTTCCATCCACCCCTACATCCATCCATCCATCCATGTCCACCCATTTACTCATTCATCCACAAATCCATCCACCTATTTATCCATCAAGAAAACAATCCATCCATCCATCTATTCCTCCATCCATCCATCCATCTATTCCTCCATCCATTCAACCATCTATTCCTCCATCCATTCAACCATCTATTCCTCCATCCATTCAACCATCCGTCCCTCCATCCATCCATTCAACCATCTATTCCTCCATCCATCCCT
>JAFBJT010106191.1:116677-146160 GCA_016785325.1 Chascanopsetta lugubris
GCACTTAGCACAGAGGCAAAGTGCTCTGTTATTTGCATATTGATGTGTGATGATTTTATATCTGAAAGAAAATGTGCACTCACATTGAACGGAAGGAGATTAGCACAGAGTGGCGTAGAGGATACGATGTTATAGAATAGAAAAGAACTGGATTGAAAAGAAAATTATTTTGTTGAGCTGAATAGAATAGACTGAATAAAACAGGATATAGTAGAATAGAGCAAAATGAAAAAACTATTGTATAGAATAGAATATAGAAGAGAACAGAACAGAATAGAAAATAATTGAGCTGAAAATTGAAATGCTGTATTTATATTTAGATACTTGGAAGCTTCCTGTTGAAATGGATTTATTTGTCTGACTTCTGACTCTCGCCACTGGAGGGCAGTAAAGAGACTACATTGTGACTGGGACGTCAGGGCTTATCTTCTCATACACCTGTGAGTGTCCATCATCAGTGACCTCTGTCATATCAGAGTGACCCATTGTGTGTGTGTGTGTGTGTGTGTGTGTGTGTGTGTGTGTGTGTGTGTGTGTGTGTGTGTGTGTGTGTTTCAGGTCTAACATCTGGACTGGTGCCCATGTATATTGGGGAGATTGCGCCTAAAGCTTACAGAGGGGCACTGGGGACGTGTCACCAGCTGTCTGTTGTCATCGGCATCCTCATCAGCCAGGTGAGGAGCTTGCATGTGTGTGTGCACGGTGACGTATTGGATTAAAGGTGCAGTGTGTAAGATTTCGGTCATTTTTGTCACAATTTTACAAAACAATAACATACTGACATCTTTATGAATTTATATATTTTATTTCATTTCCCATTACCACCCTATGGGAGCCGTACAAATCTTACACACTGCACCTTTAACAAAGATATTTGAATCATTTGTATGTGTGTGTGTGTGTGTGCGCGCAGGTATTAGGTTTGGACTTTGTGCTCGGTAACGATGACATGTGGCCCCTGCTGCTCGGCCTGTCCGGAGCTCCCGCCGTGTTACAGACCCTGATGCTCCCTCTGTGCCCTGAGAGCCCGCGCTACCTCTACATCCGGCTGGGCCAAGAGCTGGAGGCTGATAAGAGTAAGATCTATTCACGCTTCCTCTCTAGAGCCTCCCGGTGGCTGGCAGGCTCTGGAGTACTTTTACTCAAATAGGTCCAGATGTCACCAAATCGTACACACTGCACCTTTAATCCTCCTGTCTTCCGTTGCTGTGCGTGTCTGCAGGTATGCGTCGTCTGAGGGGGCCGTACGACACAACGTCCGACATGGAGGAAATGAAGATCGAGAAAGAGGAAGCTGACAAGGAGGCCAGAGTCTCCATCTGTTCTCTGGTGGGTCTTTGTGGAAGAGTCAGGAGAAGCTAAAAGACTGTTGTGAAATGGTGGGTGGTTGTGGGTTCAATTCCCAGCACTTCATCTGTCGTCATGTTTGATGTGTGTTCCCGCGTAGATCCGCTCCTCTGTCTACAGGCAGCAGCTCTTTGTCGCCCTCATGATGCATCTCTCTCAGCAGCTGTCGGGCATCAACGCGGTGAGTCGCTCCTTCATTCGCTCCTTCACTCAGTCATTCATTCACTCATTCACTCATTCACTCATTCCAGCTCTGTCTCTTTAAATCTTTAGTCAAATCAAAGGAGGTCTATCAGGCTCACATCCCTCGCTCCCCTTTTCAGCCACTGTCTGAAACACTCTCAGGTTCCAGAGTGAAAACGTTGTATGCCAGGTCAATAGGTGGCGCCGTAATGTTTCATTTTCACAGACTGACAGGAAGTTGTAGTTTCATTGACTAATTATGCACAATTTTAAACATTCATGGATACAAATGAAAGAAAAATGTGACTGATTAAGACCAAGCCCATAGTTTGTTGCAGGCATTTTCAATTCACCTCTAAAGTTGAGCCAGCCCCAAGAGGCCACAAAGTGGACTGCAGGTTTTTCCTCTTCCCTATTTGGCCTCATCAATCAGGAACCTCTATCTGAAAAAAATACAAATATTTCAGGCCTTGAAAACACTGTATGAAAGACCAAAACGCGACTGAAATTGGGATTTGGCTTAAAGTGTTTTGCTCTGCGTTTTCATTTCCTGTTGCTTCGCATTTTCTTTAAATTCCCTCCTTGTTGTTCCGTCAAGATCTTTTATTACTCCACGGGCATCTTCACCGAGGCTGGTGTCACTCAGCCGGTCTACGCCACCATCGGAGTCGGGGCCATCAACGCAGTTTTCACTCTGGTGTCCGTGAGTATGGTTCCGTGACACGTGTGCACATGTTACATTTACTGCAGATGTAAACACATGTCAACATTGTATACTTTGTGTCTCAGGTTGCGCTGGTTGACCGGGCCGGGCGTCGCACCTTGTCCCTCATTGGTCTGGGAGGAATGTGCTGCTGCGCCGTCGCCATGACAGCGGGACTCGCACTTCAGGTTAGCCCAATCAGGAATGTAGCTTAAGCTGAATCTCAGCCTCAGAGCCGTTACCCGGTGGCGGCTGTGTTGTGAAGATGCTAGCGGTTCGTTCACGGACGCCATTTCTGAGCTTTTACGCACAGGCGTTGCCGTATCAGAGCGAGCGAGCTAGCTAAACATGCTGCCGTCACTTGAGAGCGGAAGCTAGCACACGCGTCACATGTGTCAAATGTCATGTCATGTCACTTCAAATGATGCTGGCAGAGGAAAGTAGGTCCGGTAATGTTAGCTCGTCGAAGATCCCGTTCTCCCGTTAGCATTAAAACGTGATCACCGCGGTAACTCTCTGAAGAGACGACGACAATAACTCTTCTCTGAACTACTCCTCCCTCCAGGCTCAGTTCATCTGGATGAGCTACGTCAGCATGTCCGCCATCTTCCTCTTCGTCTGTTTCTTTGAAGTCGGCCCTGGTCCCATTCCGTGGTTCATCGTGGCCGAGCTGTTCAGCCAGGGGCCTCGACCCGCCGCCATCGCTCTCGCCGGCTGCTGCAACTGGACCAGTAACTTCATCGTAGGCATGACCTTCCCATATATACAGGTAAAGGCAGGACAGGACACACAGCGTTGATGCGTAGCGCCAACCTCAGAGAGGCATCTATTTATTTGGCCTTTTTCCCTTTTTCAGTCTCTGCTGGGATGCTACGTGTTCATCTTGTTTGCCGTGTTCCTTCTGGGTTTCACCGTCTTTACGTATCTACGAGTTCCCGAGACCAAGGGAAAAACGTTTGAGGAGATTGCCGCCATTTTTCAAAAGGGACGGAAAAAGCTGGACCGAGCAGACGATGCTGAGCTGCAGCAGCTCAAGACTTCGGCAGACGCCTGAACCAACATCTATCAGTATTTCTAGAGTTTATTACACACGTTATAACACAGTATTACCTTTAATGTGTTTACGCTTTGTCACACAACAAGTTCAGAGGAATGAATGCCACCTACTGGTCAGAATAAGTAATACCAATTTTGAAGACGACGAGATATAGGGGGGATCTCGGAACATGGAGAAGAAAATGAATGATGGTAAAGGTGATTTAAAGGTCTGAATCTTAGGTGAGGGTAGATCCTCTCGATGGAGGCCACCATTTTCCACGCCAATGTTTTTAACGTCCAGAATGGACCAACTCAACAGCTTATGAGTTAATGATAAGGGATGGGAAGGGCAGGTTGAGGGGAGCAACATGCAACTTCACCTACAAATCAATTCGACAAACGGTACCTTTAAAAAAGACGAATATAGGAATTTGCTTTTTCCCCCGTAGAGAGGAAGCTGCTCCTCATGTTTAAAAAAACAAAACAAAACATTAATGGGCTTATTTAATGATAATGGAAGAAAACATTTAGGTGATTATAAATTCATGAAAGTATCAGTAGGTAATTGTTTTAATATTCTTTGAGAAAATTACCCAAACTCTTACACACTGCACCTTTAAGGTCTTTTATGTTTAATTATGAATTAGTGACACTGGACATTAGAAATACAGTGTGTTGAATGAGGGAGGCAGAAATCATAATACTGTGGATTATCATGAATGCGCTGTTTTCTGTGTACCTCTTGTTATGTTGATGAAAAAAACCTACTATTGAAATGAGGGATACGACGATGAACTGCGAGTTAATCTTAGTTAGTTTAGGGAGAACAAGACAAATGACGTCTTGCACCCTGTAGAGTTAGTTACAGGTATGACCTTTAACGGTAACCACTGCCCCTCCTCCACAGCCCTGCGCCGCAACTCCCCAGACTTGTTTCAGACCAATCACACGCCGCTGGCGTCCATTATTCCAAAGGAATTCTGCTTTAGTAGCCCCGGGCTAAACAGTTAGACAATGTGGAACTACGCAAAACAACTGTTCGGTGGTTCTCATCAAACAGTTTGAACTAAGTTACAATAGGAGTCAATGTCTGGAGAATAACTGGATTTATTACACCTACCTGTCTTTATCCGCTTTATTCACCCATGTATGTATGTATGTATGTATGTATGTATGTGTGAATGAACAGGTCATGTGACCTTGTGTCATGATCACACCACTGCTTTAAAGCTCCACACCATGTGGACCAGTCACTAAGTCGTTATGAATCTATAAATGGTTACAGGTGTGCTACTCTATAAGACTCTGTGGTGCTGTATTATTATTATTATCATTATTATTATTATTATTATTATTATTATTATACAATGTCTTATATTGTTATCTCTGTGTGTTAACAAGATGTCATTTCAAATGGAAATATTTGCAAATGGAAATATTCAGAGTTACACAAAATAAAGTAGAGCTCTATATTATCATTAGAAAACGTCTGTTTTGGTTGTAGTAGAAGTAGTGCAAACACTATTATTAATATTCTTAGTCTTATTACCATTACTGTTATTATTATTATTATTACTACTACTACTAATAATAATGATGATGATGATAACAATAATAATAATAATAATATTAATAATAATAATAATAATAATAATAATAATAATAATAATAATAATAATCGTCATTTATTTTTCCATTTACTATATAATCATATAACTCATCTTACCTTTTCTTAAATGTAGTTTGCACTGATTACTACAGGTGTGTACAGGTGCACCATTGATACAGACATTAGCGTATCCGACGTGACGCCCCACCCCTTCACTCACCCACGCAGCTTCACTTGCCCCACTTCCGCCTCCGCCCACCCTCTCACCGGAGCCGGTACCTGTCTGCTCTCGAGCCTGGCTCATTCTTCTTCGTGTGAGCAGAGCAAAAAAAAGTAAGTGAATCGTCCCCGGGCGTGCTACTCTTCTCCGTGACACTTGCTAACAGTTACCAGGGAGCTAATCTTCCTGTTAGCAGCCGTTCGGACAAGCCGCATTGACAACTTGTTGTCACCTTCTCTGTGTTTATTAGCAAGTGTTTGACAGAGCGTTAGCTCGGGGCTGTAGCTAGCACCTGTAGCTGGCGCCTTGTCGTCACGTTGGGCCCGGTTAGGGCGTGGGGCGCGTGGGTCGTGCTAGTTAGCAGAGTTAGCGAAGCACTGACAGTTGTCCAACGTGAAGCGAGGTTAATATACACATGCTATTGTGGTAAGACTGCCACGTAACACGGCTAGTTACTGGTATTTGCTAGCTCTTTGACCTAAGCTAACCGTAGCCACCTGTGTAGACCGTTCAAGCTACTTGTTGCTAAACTAGTTTGAGTATGCTAAACTTCATTAGCATTCCTCCACTTCAGGGCTCGTGAACTACATTAAAATGACCGTAATTATCTATGATTGATATGATTGATATCCACCAATTTATAAGTATTGGTTTGTATTATAAATATGTTATTTTTTGCTTCTTAAATACCTAATTAAGAGAAGTTTAAAAGTGGACAGAATGTACATTAGTTTGCACGTGCAGTACAGATTCAAGTGTATGAGTGGGTGTTTTATTTTGGAAGAATGAACTTAAACTTCATGACAGGTGTTTTAAAAAGTTTCCTGATTTCAAACATGTATTTTTAGAACTTGTCCGAACAGGTTAGGTGTGACCTGGTGGCCACAGACACTTCTAGGATTCAGTTTGCTCCACATGGGTTCGAGGACGCCAGTCCTCATTTGGCATTTTGATGATTTAACTTCTGTTCTGCCAATACTTACCGTGGATTATAAAATAATTTCACATCATGAGCTCGGGCTTCAATCGCTCCTTCCTCCCACTAATCCAATATCGTCACGCTACCTGTTGAAATGCAGCTCTGCGTAAGCTCCTTTGCGGTGTCGATTCATGTGCCGATGATGTTTTCAACACAGACGCGCAACCATGCAGATGGATTCATTCGACTCTACCATCTCCGCGGCGTCTGAGACGTTCCCCATTCAATGCTCCGCACTGAGGAAAAATGGCTATGTCTTGCTGAAGGGATTTCCCTGCAAGATAGTTGAGATGTCTACCTCCAAGACTGGCAAGCACGGACACGCCAAGGTAAGAGCATCCTGTGCGTCCTTTGGAATGCAGAGCTCAAGGCACTTTGAGGATTCAGATTGATGTTTGCAGGTTTAAAGACTAACCCCCAGGTGCTAGCTTGGCACGAGGCTAAACGCTACCCTTGCGGTGTTTCCCTAGGTTCACCTGGTTGGACTTGACATCTTTACCTTGAAAAAACATGAAGATATTTGTCCATCAACACATAACATGTCTGTCCCGGTCGTAACAAGGACAGAGTACACGGTAAGAGGTTGTTGTTTGAGCTCGGTGGTTGGGGGCGGGGGGCGGGGGGCAGGGGGGGCGGGGGGCAGGGGGGGCGGGGGGTTGTGACATTTGTTAAGAATGCAGGGATCTCGTGACGTTTAAAACAAAGTTGTTCCTGGAAGACTGCACTCTTTCTGCCTGTCAGTATTTGATGTGTTATGTGTTTAGATCACCACCCATTGACCATAATATTTTGAATTTTCCGAAACTCTCAAGCCCTGACAAAGTGTAGTGATGAGAGCTTCTTTGTTTTCTGAATGGGTGTGTCACATGAGTCAAAGCTGTGCTATCTCCTCAGCAGTTGGGAGAGGATGTACAAGTTATAAACTGGCTAAACAGGTTCTCACTTGGCCACCAGGGGGCCTCACTTTGTGAAAGACGTAAAGGAGCATGAGGCGGTCGTTAAACAGCACGTAGTTGATCCCTTGCTTTATTGCTCCTTGTAATTGTGAAAGGCACCCGTTGTCTATTTTATCTTCCTCATCAATGTGCATGTTCATGATTCTAATCACTTTTTCCCTCTTTCCTGGGGCCATTTCAAGGCGGTTGACCTCATAGACGGTTTCCTCTCCCTCATGGATGAAGCTGGAACTATGAGAGAGGATCTGAAAGTTCCAGAGAATGATTTGGGCACAGAGATCACAAAGGCGGTCGAGAACGGTGACAGCATTATAGTAAGTTTCATTGGAGATAATAATAATTAAATCCTCGTTCAACTTTCTTTTTTTTTTTCCATTTAATCTTAAAAGTTATTCTGTGCTTATTGATACTTGCTTAAAATGTGAGACCTGCCCACAGTGTTGCACGGCAACATCAAACCCGCAGTAGACACTGTGCAGTTGGTTTGGTTCACCGTCTTCCTCATAGTCTTGTATGATTGTTTTGTGAAAATGTAATTTGATTTTATGCAGTGAAATCATTTCAAACATATAAATCTCCCTGCCAGCTTAAGAGAGCTGTATTTCTTGCCGTTACACATTTAGGCTCCTTTCCCATTGGTCAAATGATGTTAATCCACAATGAGAAAGTGTGAAGTCTGCACTCTCTGTGAAGTCAAAAGAATTTGCAGAGAGTTTCAAACTTCTCCACTTCCTGTCGCCATTAATGGGGAACACAAGTCCAAGGTGGATCCTTAGCCCCAAGATTTTTCCTGCATCCATTTCCAGACCGACGTTATCATTAGCATTTCGCCATCACCACAAATGTTTGCCGCGAAACGTATGTTTTACAATTTTGGACAGAGATCAGCATAATTATTTTTGCCGTTCGGATCAAGACGCAACACTTGACGAGACAGCGATATGACGGAGCTCCTCTTGATTCAAGGCGAAGAAGAAATGATCAGGCAGGTTACCATTGTAACAATGCTACTCGGCTAACACTGTTACAAACACAGTTTGACGCGCACTGGTGACTCGCTGCTGACAGAACGCCGCAAGATGGTGATAATCGAAAAGGTGTTAAATCATCTTTGTACGATCGGCTTCGCTGGGTGTAGGAGTGGCACTTAAAATTAGTCCTGTTTAATAATTCTAAACGGATGGAAACTTAGCATCCAGCTAAGTTGGTGAGATACACTTGTCTTACATTATGAATAGTCCCTTTTAACTCATGACACTCATCTAAATGCCACCTCACGTTGTACGGCAATGGGTGATTTTTATTTGAAGTTAAATGAATAATTACTCTGCACATGCAATGTCAGATCTGTCTTTTCCTTCCTTTTCAGGTCACCGTAATGAAGGCTATGGGTATCGAGGGTGTTGTCAGCATAAAGCCTGCGCACTAATCACAAGACTTTGCAGTCGAATCCCCCGTTACTGTGTTTCAAGCCTCACCAACGCATTGACCTTCAGTACTGGTTCCGCCCCTTCAGCTCTCAACAGACCCGAGACCTCCTGGCGTCCTCCACAATCAATGAAGTTATCCATCCTCAGCCTTCACAGCTTGTGGGCACTGGGATATTATTTCAGGAATTTCCTTACCATGTCACGCAGTAATCTTTAAAAAAACATTTTTTTTTGATAGTATTTTGAATCTTTGAGTTACTTTTAGTTTTAGGTAATGTCTGTGCAGTTACAGATTTATCTAAGTACCATAATTTAATGCAGACTTCTGGCAAGTGTTTATCTCCATGTTTTTACGTCTCTTATGTTTTCTAGCAGGGTAGTTGCAAGGGTTCTTTGGGTGTGGTCTAATTTCTGAGCTTCCTCCTTCACCTTATGGCCTTTTTATGAGCTGACAAATGCATAGGAAATAATTTTGATTTTCTCCATGCTCAATTTCAGCCCTTTAAATTATTGCAATACTTTAATATATTGATGTTTCCTGGCACAAAATGGTGGTTGGCTGTACACTGAAAATCTGCTTGTCGTCCGCACGTGAGCCGTCATACTTATGCGTCGCTCTGCTATGACTCAACAATAACACTAGAGGGCCTAGAGCAGACGAGGCGGTGGCGCCAGGGTTCTGTGTCTATGCAAAAGCAGTAAGGTGGCTTTCATATAGGAGACTGCTTTGATTACAAGATGGTGAGAAGTAGATGAAATGCTGTCGCACGCACTCGAACGTTTTTTTAACGTTGTCGCTGTCGAACCTGCTTTTATTTCAGTAGGGCGTTTTTTGGACTGATGAAGGCCGTTTTTTCCGTGAGCGGATGCGTTGAGATGTCAATAACCCGCTGAGCTGCTCTTGAAATGACTTCGTCAGTGTGGCTCTACAATCATTCCCATCAAATGTTTTTATACCACAGTCTTGACTGTTGTCAGAGCAACTATCCATTTTCATTCTGCATTTTCGCAGAATTGCGATCAATGAAAGGAAATCTGATTTCTCGAGTATGAGACGTGTCTACACAACACTTGTGCACAAAAGTAGGTGATGATAAATAAGTCCAAAGTTTGTAACCACGCTGTAGTATTAACATCGGAAGGTATTTAAGCTTTTGTACGATGGCAGCCGGCTGTTCTTCAGTCCACCTTTTATTTCTATCAGTACACAAGAGTTGACCACAGGGTGGCGCTTTGTCTGTTTTATCTGCATGTATTTAGTAGTTCCAGTGGCTACGGCCAGAATTGAAAGTAAACAAAGTAATTACAACCAAAGGCGTTTTCCTACGTCAGGTGAAAGGTAACTTCATCTGTAGATGTCACAAAGTCTCTTACACACTGTACCTCATTGTCTTCCGACATGTTAGCGCTCACCGTCGTTAGCACTTGTTCTCGTTAGCACTCAACAGCGACCCTCTACCCTGACCCTTATGACGATGTTTACATACATAGCGATAGATCGGCTCAGTCCATGCTAGCTTCACTTGCTAATTGAGGATTCAGGTCTGTAAGGGACACAACTTTAAAAAAAAAAAAGAAAGTTAATGTCGAGTTAAGTATTTGTCAGGGCCTCAAACCAAGTGTTAGGAAATCTGTTACATTAAAAGTGTCGGTGGTAAGGTCAACATTTTTTTTTCTTTGCCATAGAAACATATTTTTCAGGTGATGGATGTATTTTTTCTTGAATTTTCTTTATTCTAAAAAGAAAAAAAAAAGCTTTTTTTTTGGTTTTTAAAGCACAGGTTCAGTGTGTTTTATTAAAGAGGGCGAACACATCCATGTTTGATATGTATTCTAAGTAGCATGTTTTAAATGTTGTTGTGGAACATAAAGATATTACTTCGTCTCAACAAATGTATTTCTGCTGTCTGTTACTGTTGAGGCAAAATAAAGTTACTGGTTAAAGGGATTATTATTTTTGTTTTTATTTCCCACAAAATTGTAATAATATTGAAGCAGTGGACACTTAATGTATTTTTGTACGTATAATCAGTCCTGCTTAAAATCAATTCATCTGCAGTAACATTGTTGGCATCCCTACAGAATGCAATGTCTTTCTACAGCCACATGTGGTTATACTTGAACTGCCCAGTAGGGGGCAGCAAACGGCCACTTCTGAATCTCCCTCTCCATAGCCATCTCATCTGTCAATATGTCCTGTATGTCTGTCTGTATCTGACTCCACTGCTGGATGTCTCTTATCATTTTGTGTTTCATAGATCTATTCCTCTTTTGTTATTCTCTCTCTCATCCATCTCTCTCTCTCTCCCTCCAATCTCTCTCTCTCATATTCTACCTATCATTATCTCAGACCTCTGGTACTCCATCTCTGCATATTCCTCTTTTGTCCATCTCTTCTCATTCAATCTCTCTCTGTGTCTCTCTTTGGATGCATAAGGTCATGGGTTCAATTCCCACCCTCTGCGTCACTATCTCGCCATCTATTTGTTCATCTCTCTTTCCGACTTCAACTATTTGACTTAGAGCACGCACTTCTTCTTCATGGGAGGAAACTCTCCGCCTCCACTTCCTCTCCCACGCGAATCAGACATATGCTCTGTCCCTGCAGACCCTTAAAACCCATTAAGGCCTTTTAGATGGAAACATCAAGGCCCCTCCGCCCCCCCCCCCCGAGTGATTCACCGTCACCTGCTGCTGAATTCTTTTGATGCTCGGGGTGCGGAGCCGAGCAGGGATTGGTCTCCTCCTCACCCCGAGCTTCAAACCTGTTTATCCAGACGGTGAAGCTGCTGGGTCTCAGACTGGTGCTCGGAGGAGATGAACCGGGTCGGCGGGGATTTGATGTGAGATCTGATGAGGGCCCCCCTCTCTCTCTCTCTCTCTCTCTCTCTCTCTCTCTCTCTCTCTCTCTCTCTCTCTCTCTCTCTCTCTCTCTCTCTCTCTCTCTCTCTCTCTCTCTCTCTCTCTCTCTCTCTCTCTCTCTCTCTCTCTCTCTCCACACCGCCCATGTATGATGTACTGAAGAGCAGGTCATTATGTAAGAGCACAGACTTAGTGTGTGTACTTCAAACTATGTGAGACGGGGGATCAAAGCAGGGCTGAGTTTTTATTGAAAACTCTTATGGGCTTAAGTGTGTGTGTGTGTGTGTGAGAGAGAGAGAGGGGGGAAGGAATTTGATTTGCACATGTGCAGCGTCGATAGACCCCACTGGTTCTAGTGAAGAGGGTCATGGTCCTCTGCAGGTGCCACAGTAAACAAAGGGCACGTTCAAAAAGTTTCTACCCTTTGTTAGTTGATGGAAAAGGTCAAAGTAGACCCAACTTTAAGTTTGTCTTGTAACAGGGAGGAAAAGAGTTGGTTTTCTCATTCATTGTTCTTAGTTTGTCATTGCGTTTGTGTTTAGTTTTGTGTTGTAAAATGTTGTTTGTTGTGTTTTATGGTTTGTTTGTTTGTCGTTTTCTCATCCATTGTCCGTTTTAAAATCTTTTCTTCTTGTAGGGTGTAGTTTGTTTGGTTTTCTTGGTTGCAGCTGTAATTTATTTACTTGTATTGTTGGCCTTGACATTTTTAGCTTTGAAGTCACTCTTTGTGCTTTGATGTCTTTTCGTGCTATGGTGGTTTTGTGTTGCGTTTTGTTGTTGTTTTCAGCATAGTTGTTGTTATTTGGCTTGGTTTGATCTTGTGTTCAGATGACTCGTTGCTGTTTTCTTTTGCGAACACACAACCAAACTTTTCCTCTTTAGAACATTTTGAATGATGCTAGTTCATTTCCTCTGCGTGTGTGTGCGCGCTTTTGTGTTTTCTTGTCTGCTTGACTCCGTCTTTATGACGGATGATTGTATCTGTAGGCAAACACTTTGGACTCTGTGTGAGTGTGTTTGTGTGTGTGTGTGTGTGTGTGTGTGCGTGTGTGTTTGCCTGCCTATCTGTTTGTGTGGCCTATAAGTGCCTGTGTCTGTGTGTGTGTGTGTGTGTGTGTCTTTGTGGGGGGGTGCTCTGAGAGGGTTTTGAAGATCTGTGGATTTATTGAATCCAGACTCTGAAAGCAGAGAAGCGGCTCTTCATGAGAGCGTCTGACAGGATTTAGACGACTGATGGACGACAGGAGGAGGTGTTTAGTCGTCTTTCATGTTCTCAATCCCACTGAGAGATGAGCGGCAGGGAGGGCTACACTCTGTGTGTGTGTGTGTGTGTGTGTGTGTGTGTGTGTGTGTGTGTATATAAAGGATGAATGATGGATTGAAATGCAGGAAGTGTTTGATGGGTTGCCGTGTGTGTAGAGGTGTTTGTGTCGTCCACACTGGGCCCAGCAGTGTTAATTGTCTTTATTCTGAAGATGTTTATTTTCTCACTTCTCATTCAAGTCTGTGTGACGCACATCTCCGACAACACCCCACAGTTCTGACTGAGTGCACAAATCAACCTATTCCACAAGAGGGCGACATTTCTGCGTTCTAATCTCTTTATGTAATTTACTGCTCGCATCTGATTCGAAAATATTCAATAATGCAAAGAGGGAAGTATCGTCCGTGACGTCACTCATAGGTTTGAAGCTCGTAGTGGGCGGTTCACCTGTCAATACCCAACTCCGCCTACTTTGTGGTTCATCCACAAATGAGCAAGTTTGAAAAAAATTAATTCCCCGTACAGTTGTCATGGGAACACGTGACTGATGGAGACCAAAACTGTGCTTTAAACATGTTAAACTCACCTCTAAAGTTGACCACTGTAACATGGGGGTCTATGGGGAGTGACTCGCTTTTGGAGTCAGCCTCAAGTGGCCACAATGTGAACTGCAAGTTCTTCCACCTCCGTATCGGCCTCAATTTTCGATGATCTCGCTTGTTTAAAGATTAAAAAAAAGTCGTGAAATATTTAACTTTGTGTTTAATGCATCTCTTGTGTCTTGCACACTGCACCTTTAAGACTTGAAAATAATGTTGGAGGCAGCTGAGGGCGACATGAGGCATCATCTGCGCTTTCAGTTTCTGGGGGTTTCATGTTTTATGCATAAGTGCAGGCTGTGGTCGGGATCTGCTCAGTGTCAGAATAGTATGAGCGAAGAGAAGCTGCATGGGATGTTGTGCAAGACGGTGTGTGTGTGTGTGTGTGTGTGTGTGTGTGTGTGTGTGTATGTGTGTGTTGTGATAGAAAATGTGATTAAGAACAGAAGTACAGGGGAGTTTCTGTCTGTGGGAGCAGTTATGCTAACAGCTGTTTTCATTTGAGAGCGCAGCTCACAGCGTGTACTTTCTATTTTAGCCGGCATCCCTCTGCGCGCGCGCACACACACACACACACACACACACACACACACACACACACACACACTCTTACACTCCAGGGACGACTCATCTCTCAAACATGGAGAAGCTTCCAGCCGAACGAATCGGTGAATCACAGGCTAACAGCGCTACAGAGGGAGACAGTTTGTTATCGTAGAGTTTGAGGCAACAGAAGTTTCTTAGTTTATGTTTCTTCTCTTTCGCTGAATTTAATTGTTTGTTCAGGGGGCCACATGACGCCCCCATGACTGTGCACTGCAGCACTTCAAGGGCCCATTAGCAGGGGCCACAAACCCCCTTTCCTCTCCTGAAATATGGGTAATAATTATGATTTTTAAAAAATGTATAACAATACAATGTTATTTTAAACAAACGTCTTTGGACATTAGTAAATTCTAAAAATGTAATGGAATGTGGCCTGTGTGAAATTTGCGTGCGTCTTGATTGCACTTCTTCACAGTTTTAACACTAGGTGGAGCTACCACTTGACAGCTGTCCAAATGTGTAGCTGTCAGCGCATATAAATTACACAGACAAACAAAAGATATAATTTCTTTTTTAATTCCGTCGTTTATGACACGAACACTGAGATCCCTGCTTTTTGTTGCTTTTGTCGTCCTCTTCCTAGTTGTTGTTGTTGTTGTTGTTGTTTCTGGCACATTTTTGTTGTCTAACTGGCGAGCAAAGAGATATATGTGTCGCCTGTTACCATGGTAACCACGTTACCACACACATTTTGATGTTCAGCAGGCTACTGGCAAATGTCGAGTAGTTTCATAAGAACAAACAAAAGTGAACTTTACAGTCATATATCAATGTTGTACACACACATGATCCAGAGACTCTGAATGGCTGTGGAGCCTGTGTTTTCCTGGCTGATCTGGATGAGCTGGGTAAACAGGAGGGTGAGGGGTGAGGGGTGGGAGGATGGGGGGGGGGGGGGGGGTTAGTGTGGGGGGGGGGGGGGGGGGGGGGGGGGGGGGTGTTCAGTGTTGTCTCGGGCCACCTGCTCCCCTCTGGCTCATCCTCATCTTCATGAGCTTCCTCCTGTACGTTCCACCCACAACGTATGTGTTGATAAGGTTCTATCCCACATCTGGAGGTTGACTCCTGCAGGAGCTGGAGAGGAGAGGGGGCGGTGGGTGGGGGGGGGGGGCCTTATTCAAACCAGATGAGAATATAACTTCTCATAGCGGAGGTATAAAAACATTTCGCCTTGTTTGATCCATTCCGTTTGAGACGTTTTATTTTGAAATCCCTTTGCCCAACAAAAATGATGTTTGAATAGAGCTAGCTGCCTCTTGTTAGCTCCGCCCCCATTCTACCTAATTCTACCTCTTGGAATTTTGTGTACCACCAACAACACTTTGACGCTGGTATCTCAAAAGAGATGCAGTGATATCTACTGGTGGAGTTGCATATTGCAGCTGAATCCCCCCCCCATACTTCCTGTCTGTTGTAGAACTTGGTGGCCTTAAGCTCTAGTCCCCTTAAAGGGACAATGCACAGAATTCAAAATATGCCCCAGCAGCCTCCGTGGAGAGGACCCACTCCTGATGTAAACATAAAGGACTTATTCAGTTGACACCCACTTCTACTCCTTTTATCATCAATTTCTGTCGTTGAATATGAAAGTAACTCCCGCCCAAATTTGACACACTGCACCTTTAAAGATGACGAATCTGGCGGTTTGACATGAACAGCGATTACGTTTACGGGAAGATGAGATGTAAATCGACGAGCCGCGTCTGGATCTTCTCGACCTTTGTCTTGCGCCACGCGCTGACAGTGTGGAGGAAGGAATGTCCAGCAGGTGCCTGTCCGCTCCCCCACTCCCACTCCAGCATTGATTTCCAGGGTTTAGCTGCACCCGCTTCGAGCGAGGCGTGTTGGGTCAGAGAGGGAAACCATCCGAAACAAAACCATGCTTGTAAAAGCGCCGAGGGGTCGGAGACAATGAGAATTTGTGAATGAGGATGTGCGAGTGTTCGTGCTTGTGTCGTGTCCAAAACCTCCCACTCACTCACTCACCGACCCCCACTTGACCGTGTCAGAGCTTGTACTCCACGATTCTGCATGATGAACTCACTGGCACCAGAAAAAGATTAAAAAAAATAAAAATAAAAACACTCACAGACACTATTCAAAAGAATAATGTGCAACAACCTGAGATCCTCTCATACCTTCCATTGAAAGGCATGTTTGGATACATGGCCACAATTGGGCCCAGCTTGTATTCACGGCCGTGTGAGGGATTCGGTTGCACTTGCGCTTTCTGTCCACTGGGGGTCGACCAAAGACGGGCAAAGCGGCGGAGCACAGGTAGAGCTGGGGGTGGGCCCGTAGGTGCTTTCGCAGCATCCATAGAACGTGCCAGACCGGCCTGAGTGTCACTCAAGAGGCCACGCCCCTTAATTATGCACAGCTTCAAACGTCAATGGAATCAAAATAAGCGAGTTGGAAAAAAATGGACGCATTGAGAACAAACACCGTAGTTTGCGCCAGGCTTTAAACATGTTGTATTCACCTGTAAAGTAGCTTTTGGAGGCAGCCTCAAGTGGCCACTCTGTGAACTACAAGTTCTCCCACTCAGGTATTGGCCTCATTGGAGGTTGCCGCTCGGTCGTAAACATCGTTTCACGATACATTCCTGATCAATTTGAGTCAATTTAATCTATAAAACCTGAAACAATCAGACAATACTACAAAATGGTGTAGTACATCGAGCTAATCTCCATACGAAGTTCATGCCATCTGTTGCATTTTCTATGCATCACAGATGATGGCGACGTGGCAGTTTGTACAACAACAACAACAACAACAACAACAAGATGAATCGGTAGAAAATCCCATAAAACACATTTGTCACTCTCGTCATTTGATGTTCGATGATAAAGAGACTCGCGAAAACAAGAATACGTCCAATTCAACATGAGAGGGAAACGTTTTCACCCGAGTGATTCATGCGTTTCGTCCACGGTGCGAGACGAGGTGTTGGAAATGATTTGTTGTTGTTGTGGCAAACGGATCTATTCAGATGTTGCGCTTCAAAGCAAAACATCGACTCATCCCACAGATGAACTTTGCGTCGGTGTTTGATGATTCCGAGGCAAAGACGTTTGTTTGTTTGATCCTGAAATACATTTGGCTCCTAAAATAGTCTCATTCCGGTGTGTGTGTGTGTGTGTGTGTGTGTGTGTCAGCATGAGTGGGTGTGAATTCCTCCACAAACATCCCAAGGACGCCCGAAGACGCCGTTTTGTTTTGCTTTTGTTTTTGATGATGTTCCCCTTCTCTGCCGGTTGTTTGAGAAACTGCCCTGTTTTGTTTAGTCTCTGAGAAAATGATGATTCCTCCTGACGCAGACGTTTTTATCTGTCTCTGTGGAAGTGATTAGGCTGTGATTAATGTGTGTGTGTGTGTGTGTGTGTGTGTGTGTGTGGGTGGGTGTTTATATATCGCCATAACTCTAACTTTCAAAGCCCTGTCAATACATTGTGCTGCATTTTTACACTGTGTGTGTGTGTGTGTGTGTGTGTGTGTGTGTGTGTGTGTGTGTTTGAGTGACTGTGTGTTTGTGTAATGAGCTACATATGGGTCTGTGTGTTTGTGGACTGAGGACTGGGAGCGGTTATGATAACAGCGGTTTACCCATAATGCACCTCTCCTGGATCACAGGTTAGAGCCCCAGGGGGTTGTGGGATAGGCCCAGGCCACTGTAGGGAGTGGATGAACCCTGGAGTAAATGCAAACAAGTGTGTGTGTGTGTGTGTGTGTGTGTGTGTGCGTGTGTGTGCACATGCGTGTGTGTGTGTTTGTGACCTCAAGTCAGACATTAGTGACATCATTCTAAAGCAGAAAAAGCTGTTTTCATCCTGACGCCATAATCACTTTTGACATTCCCATTTGTGTGTATGTGTGTGTGTGTGTATGTGTGTGTGTGCGCGTGTGCGCACGCACAACCAAGACCGTATGCAGTAAAAAAAAAAGGGGAGTCACAAATACATCTGAGAGCTCGTCATCTTGTGAAACTGTCATCATTTTTAATCTCTTGTCACTCGGAGACACTTGCAGTCCCGCTCATGCACACTAGATGGCGCCACACTGTCTGAAAACAATTGAGACCATGTGCAGCAGCAAAAAACAAAACAAAAACATCACAGGGAGGTGTGAGGTACTTTTCTCCCCGGCAGACAGCAAATCAGCTGTTTGTTGACCAATCAACTTCCTGTTTCTGAGTCTCTTAATGCTGAGTCATCACATCAGAACTAAACACTGGATAGGTGAAGTGTTCATGAGGTTACTCACACATTCAAAAAAAAAAAAAAAAGTAAAATATCTGATGTTCACTGCACGGCAGCACATAGTTTGTCTCACAGAACTATTTAAAGAAGCTGTGCAGGATAATTCCTGCATCTCTCTTTATCCATGATGTTATCAAGGCCATTTGTCAGGCGTTAAAGGTGCAGTGTGTAAGATCTCCGTCATTTTTGTGATGTCTAAAAACATTTCAAAGCAATTGCATATCTATATTTTCATGAATTTGTAATCACCTAAATATTCTATTTCCCCCCCATTAGCCTTAAATGAGCTCGTTAATGTATATTAACATGAGGAGCGGGTCCTCTCTATGGGGGCCGCCCTGTTTTTACAGGAGCCCAGAGTGGACGCGCGAAACATCCTTTGAGTTTTAATGACAACAGAAGTCGACCACAGGCTCAGAAGGGTGAGGTGATGGACACAACATGCAACTTCCCCTCTAGATGTCACCAAATCTTACACACTGCACCTTTAAGGACGACTGTTGGCTGAGTGATGGTGAGAGCCGGACACTCTCAGGTTAATGCTGCTCTGAATCATTGTTTCCAAAGCGCCGTTTCCGTGGCAGCGAACGGACGGAGCCCGAAATACAGGCACATAAATCTCCACTTAAAAGAGAACTGCCCCACGCCCTGTGTGTGTGTGTGTGTGTGTGTGTGTGTGTGTGTGTGTGTGTGTGTGTGACTGAGCCAGCCTCAGCCCAACATCCATCCATCCATTATGAGTGTAAATACCAATATGTTATTAATGAGGTGTGGATGGTGCTGATGGTATTATGAGACGTATTTAAGGATTATTAATGCTCAGCTGTTTATTGTCCAGTATTGGAAATCAATGCAAACAACATCCTCTCCTGTCGTCTCCTCTATCATGTGAGCACAGGAGAACATAAACCTGGGGGGGGGGAGAGAGAGAGAGAGAGAGAGAGAGAGAGAGAGAGAGAGAGGACCCCTCCCCATTGTTGAGCTGCCATAGTGTCGGTGAGCAATAATAAAAACCATTGAGGGTGTGAGTCTCAGTGTGACGCAGAGGTCACTGAGCAGCCGCCCACTTCTCTCTCTCTCTCTCTCTCTCTCTCTCTCTCTCTCTGTCTCTGTTGGATAATAAACATAAAGGAGATGCTGCAACGGGGCGGCGACGCCCACGACCATCACAGGTCACATCTTACGAGGAGGTCACGCCCCCTTTTTGTTTCCACGGTGCTGGAAGGGTACAGATGCTGGTTCAACCCCATTAACTCACACCATTTATGAATTATTTGTATTTTATTTTATTTTATTTCAGTTAGATTATTCTTATTTTATTTTTTTATTTATATTTCATCATTTTATTTTATTTAGATTTTAAGTTTTTTTTTTTTCAAAAATAGAATCATTTATTAGTTTCATACATTTTAAAGATTTTTTTTGTTCACTATTACTCATATTATGTTCTTTATCTGAAGTGCGATTAGAAAAAGTATGTTTACCTGATTGCTTAATGGGTTAATACCACATACTGTATTTCTGGTCATAGTGTGACATCGTGATACCTATGGATGCAACAGATGGGCGTGTGTGTGTGTGTGTGTGTGTGTGTGTGTGTGTGATGGTGTGTGGGTTAGTCGATGTTGCTCTTCCACAGAGCTGCGATTCCCAGGAACGCGATATAAAAAGTCGTGGAAAATGAAAAACACAGACGGGAGCAGGAGTTAATTTTAGCATCACGTGTTGAAAACAAACTTTCCGGCCAACTCTGACTTTGAGTGTTTCCAGGTGAGATCCTTCAGAGGCTGAACTCTTTCAAATGGGCCACATGTGTTTACATTCGTACGGGTCGGAGGTTATGGTCCCACACGCAACGGGTCTTTATCCACTCCACCTTGAACTGGTTCTGATGGGAACCCCTGCATGGACATTCTACTTTATTTTTCACTGTCTTACGTCATGTCATCCTCAACCAACTCTTGCACCATTTAAAAAATATTTTTTCTATATTTGATATTTAAAAAAAATTTTTTTTGATAGTACGAAAATAAAAATCTTGCAACAAATTAGGATCTAATTCCATTTTTTAGCCAAACGTAAAGGCCTCGCGGCCTTATTTTCATGAGGAGGTCGGAAGCTGAGCGACACAAAACCATAGACTGTATTTAAAGGTGGAGGTGGCGTCTGTGATGTCACCTGTAGTGGGTGGTTCACTCGATACCTAGCCCCTCCTACTTCCTGTTTCATCCAAAAATGGGCAAAGAGGCAGAGCACCGGTGGAGCAGGGGGCCGTGGGCCCATGGTGCTGCCACAGCAGCTGTGTGATTATTATCCACAATTTCAAACACTGATAGAATCGAAATGAGAAAGCTGCACTTTAAAGGTGAGGCCTCTGACGTCTACAGTAGCCGGCCACTAGGTGGCGCGTAGCATCACAGTCAGAGTGTGGGGTATTTTTAATGTACCATCGATATTACATCCCATTGTTTTCCCAAAGATGGTGTCGGACGAACGTTGGCGCCTCTTTATCACGGACGCTTCTCAGGAATGTCAGTGCCATAGTGAGTTTTCTATTCCTGTAGCTTGACCTCGTTTGACCTTTAGCTGCGGTTGATTGGCTGATTGGGTTGTGTCATGTCATGTCACGTCGGGGCGGCAGAGCAGCCACTGAACCGGGAGAGGGAGCGTGAGACGAGGGGGATTCCGGTGAGACAATGAGGAGGCTTCAGTGGGAGCGTGACAGAGTGTGAGGATGAAGGAGAGCAGTGTGTGTGTGTGTGTGTGTGTGTGTGTGGGGGGGGGGGNNNNGGGTGGATGGGGGGGGCGAGGAAAGATGGAGGATGTGGAGGAGGCTCCACTCCTGGTGTGTGAGAATCCTCAGGATCGGAGGGAAATGATATCACGCACTCTCTGGCGATGAGAAGTCATTTAAAGGTGCAGTGTGTAGATTATGGTGGTATCCCTCAGTTATCACTTAAAGGTGTAGCATGTGAGTTTTTTTTTTGTGCTCACTGCACCTTTAAGGTGATTCGTTTGACCACTCTGGGATGCTGTAAAAAAAACAACAACAAACATGGCGGTGCAACATGGCCGCCTTCATAATGATATGGCTTTGCATCCCAACTGGTGATGAGTCAACATTATACCTATACATCGATTTACGCATGTTGTCAGATGTCCGTGTTTTAAATAAAGATTTTTTATTTTTTTTATTTAATTCTTTTCAAATAGTTTGAAAAGGAAAACTAACGGCAACATGTTTTCATATTGAGGCTGAGTGAGATGTTTTTGCTGTTCTTCTTTGTGAAGAACACAATGTTGCGCTGAGTCGCTGTTTGGAGGCGAGTCATGATTCCATGCAGAGTGGGCGCGGGGTGTGTATGTGCGTTTGACCATGGAATAGGGTGTGTGTGTGTGTGTGTGTGTGTGTGTGTGTGTGTGTGTGTGTTATCTCAACAAGCTCACCATGAGCAAAACAGTCAAATTCAAAACATGTTTTTACTACTGTGTTCTGGGCACACATGAGAGAGAGAGAGAGAGAGTGTGTGATGAGAGACAGCAACACCCACACACACACCCACACACACACACACACACACACACACACTCACAGTGTGGTTGCCAGTGAGATCACAGAATCTGCTGCCAGTGGTCTTGCTTACTTTGGCCCCTGTCTCACTTTCTTTGTTATCCCTCTCTCTCTCTCTCTCTCTCTCTCTCTCTCTCTCTCTCTCTCTCTCTCTCTCTCTCTCTCTCTCTCTCTCTCTCTCTCAACCCGATGTCTGGTTGTCTTTTAGACACCATCAAAGCCTGAGAGCCCCTCCTTAAAAAACTTCCATTTTGATCATACCATTAGACAGAAGTCACACACACACACACACACACACACACACACACACACACACACACACACACACACTTACACATGCACTAAGTATCTATCAGAGTATTCTGGGATGTGGTGCCTGGGGTTTGCTCCTGATCTTTATCTTGTTTTTAATCAGCAGAGGTGCTGATGATTCCCAGGAGAACGTGATCAACTGATCACCATCACAACCCTCTCTCTCTCTCTCTCTCTCTCTCACTCTTGCTCTCTCGCTCGCCCTCGAACTGAAACCACCTTCTGGCTAAAAACAAAACCTTTTGGCTGATCAAATCCTCACCATCTGCTCCCACAATCCCTGCAAACTCCTAAAAACGTGCAGACACACACACACACACACACACACACACACACACACACACACACACACACACACACACACACACACACACACCCTTCTACCTGTTCCTTTTAAGAATGTTTACGCTCATGGAGCCCAGAGCAGCTGGACTCATTTACAGTGGACCGTGCATGATACTGCAGATAGAGACAGACCCATATAAACCAGCATACAGCCTTTAAAGGTCCAGTGTGTAAGATAAAGGTGAAATGATATGTTTCTACTGGTGGAAATTGGAATCATTAATAATCATATTGATGTTTTTATGAATGTAAAATTAACTTCACTGGAGGAAAGATGCAGAACAATGTAGCTAATGTTACAAAAGTATAATCATTGACAAAAATGACCGAAATCTTACACACTGTACCTTTAAGGAAACAGTTAGATGGTGGACTGTAAATATGCGTGTGTTCCTGCGTGTGTGTGTGTGTGTGTGTGTGTGTGTGTGTGTGTGTGTGTGTCCAGCCCCTCTCCTCTGGAGTTTTGCAGAGTTGTATTATCCTCTTAGTAAAATGAATAGTGCACTTCCTGGCACAGTTTAAGTAAACCCACCACTCTGCAATCACACAGAGCAATCGCACTGCAGGTATGTGCCCACTCAGCACCCAGTTACACCCACACACACACACACACTCACACACTCCATTCTTACAGTAAATCTGCTCGTTATTATTACCTCCTGACACTGATATAAGAGGTATGTTGTGTTTTTCTTTATTTTTTTTTGTTGCTTGATTGAACTTGAGCACTAAGTGCGAACTATTCCACTCGTACTGCAGCTGAGGAGGTTCAGTTTTCACCTCTGACCTTTTTAGAATTTGCACATGAAATGAATATGGGTCAGGGGAACAGCCCTATATCCAGGATATATACGTATATGTGTATATATATATTGTGTGTGTGTGTGTGTGTGTGTGTGTGTACATGTGTATAGTATGTATCTACGTAATAATGATCATTATCGCTGATTATTGTAATTATTGCAATCATCAGCATAAGTAGTTGTTTGTATTTCTCTCTCCCTGCTGCTTCACCACAAGTTCCCAAATGCGGATAAATCAGATTTGATCTTATTTCATTTCATTTCATTTCATGCTGTGCTTGTTCCTCAGGCAGCAGAAGGATCTCAGCCACCCTGATGTGGCACTTCTGATCTCCTGTTCCAGAAATCCGGGCCAAACCTGTGGGTGTGGCTTGATTGAAATTAAAGGTGCAGTGCGCACGATTTGCCCTGATCACACTCGACACCATATGAAACTCTAAGTTGAACCCTCATCCTGAACATCACCTCAAACTGTGTCCTACTCTCACAACATAGTTGGTTGTTGTGCTCTCGCAACACAAACAGTCCTGAAACAGAAGAAAATAATTGAGCGAGACATTTTTACTCAACACATTCAATTACACCCAGATCCTGATCAGTTTAATCATGAGCTGCAGTCACACTCTGACCCAGCGTGTGAGAGTGAGAGGAGTGAGAGTGAGAGGAGTGAGAGGAGTGAGAGGGAGAGGAGTGAGAGGAGTGAGAGGGAGAGGAATCCAGAACTCAGCACATCTGATAACATCTCCACTTCTTACCTCTGTGTGTCATTGACATGCGAGTGTGTGTTCATGCTTTTCATCCATTTATATTTATGAGTGGATTTTGGCTTGTATATGACATTTTTAAAGGTGTGTGTGTGTGTGTGTGTGTGTGTGTGCGTGTGTGTGCTTGTGCTGGCAGAGTGTATGTTATGTTAGTCTGGCCCCGCTGGTTTTTACGATGTATATCAGGCAGCTGCTCGGTCCGACATTCAGGAGATCAGAAATAGTTATTATTCTTACACACACACACACACGCGCGCACACACACACACACACACACACACACACACACAACCTACGCGTAACTGTAGTTAATACTAGCCTGATTTGATCATCTTCATCCTCTCCTGAACCTCTGAGGTTCACTCTAACCCTTGGATTAACCGAACCTGAACCTAGTGTTAACGGAACCTAATCCTCACCTTAACCCCGACACGACTCCAGAACTCCGTCTTCAAATGCATTTTAGATGAAGCTTAGAATTCAGCATTTTGAATCATAAACACACTCTCCCTCTCCCTCTCCCTCTCTCTCTCTCTCTCCCCCTCCCTCTCTCTCTCCCTCGTTACATTCCTGGCTCGGTGTGTTGACCTCTCAGCGCAGAGGTCAGACACCGTCTCAGGGGATGTCCTGTGATCGGCCATGTTTCCCCTCAGCTGTTGACATAGCGACGGTAATTAGTTTGAACTGAACTTCATGGCGGCGTTTCTTGGAAAGGCTTTTTTGATGCAGATATTTCTGACTCGGGGGTTTGAGACCTTTTCTCCCCCACCCCTCATTTTTTTTCCCCTCCAACCCTTCATCCCGCCGCCTCGGGCTGAGGAGCGGAGGAATGCGCCTCCTGCATATATGATCTCATGTTTACATGTAACGCAGCGCTGTGCGTGAGGAGAGTGGTGTAAATATTAGAGATGAGCGTAAATCACGGAATAACCTTTTACTCCACTTCATTCCTGAGAGAATCAAAGCAACAGAGCGTTTACTTCTATATCCAAAACAGCAATATTAGTACACACACACACACACACACACACACACACACACACACACACACACACACACACACACACACACACACACACACACACACACACACACACACACGCTGAGTTGAAAGTCATGTCTCAATCAGTGTAAGCTGATCCTTGTCATCTGGTTCTGGTTTAGATAGAAACCATTTCGAGACAGATTGGATCTAAGTTCACCCTGTGGTGTTTCTGTTAGTCAAAGGTCTATAGAACACACACACACACACACACACACACACACACACACTCTCTACACTAACAGAGGGAAAGAGAGAGAGAGAAAGAGATATTTCCTGCACTCCGGTCACTTGACCCTCTCGTCCCAATATGTTAATCATTTCCTGCTGCATAATCCAATGAGACGCTCGAGTTCTCGGATTTATTAGATTAGAGGGCCTGGTGTCCGTGAGGTGGAGGCCACAGTGGATCTGGATCAGGGTCTGGACCCAATTCAGTGAAAGGGGGCTTCCATTACAAGGTCTTAACTCAGCCCCCCCCCCCCCACCTTCTGAACCCCCCCCCCCCCCCCATTGCTGAAGGTTTTTTTTTTCAATATCTCAGTAGATGGATAAAGTATTGATATGGTGAAGTATAGGATTGAGTGACATCTAGTGGTGGAGTTGCACTTTGCAACCCCCCCCCCCTCCCCTCACTTCATCTCCCAGCATGCCGGAGGAGCCCTTTGACATCGTGAGGGGCAGCTGTGGCTGAGGGTCAGGGGTTCGATTCCCCCCTCTCTCTAGAGTCATGTAAACTACAAAACTCAAAGTTTATAATTTAATGTTCCATATCTTTTTATATGCGAGCACATGGGACAGTGTGGGGTTCCGTGTCTTGCCCAAGAACACTTCAGTGTGAGGCGTGGGGGAGGGCGGAGGCGGGAATGGAACCCATGACGTTCTGGTCAGAGGACAGCTCCTCTAACCCCTGAGGCACAGGGAACAGATCTATATCTACATATCTATAAAGGGTTAAAACACATGATGAATGAGTGTTTGTTTGGATTGTGTTTTTCTGGCCATTAAAAGATCATGTGTTTTCCCGTTCACCCATTCACACATGAGCCATCCACCTCCTGCAACCACTAAAGATGTCATGTGCAAGAAATGCAAAAAAAAAAAAAGAATCAGATTTTCAGAATAAAATGTGGGGGGGAAAAATGCTGAGTCATGTCACTGTTGCCACAGAGGGAGAATTGTGTTTCCCTGTTTTCATGGCTGAGTGAAGTCCGACCTTCTGTAAAGGTTTACTTTGCTCCACTCCTGCACTTAAAAGCAATTACACTCTTTCGGGTTCCTTTCAACTTTGACATTTGAAATCTGCATCGCGGGGCCCGACGGCAAATTGACTGCGCCGACCTTTCCAGGCACCGCTGGTTAACTTTCGCCGAGGTGGCTCCCATTGCGCAATGTAGTCTTTTTTTAAATTATTATTTCTTTTCTTTTTTTTTACCCCAAGAACAAAAAGTAAAAAGTCAGCGGGAAGCCAATCGGGTCCAATGTCAACATTTCGGAGAGAACAGGAAGAAGGAAGATCCACCTTCATTTGTTCACATTTAACCTTTGACCCCTGCGCCACGCCCTCACTCCACCTCGGGGACGACTCTAAGTGTCTTCTTCCTGTCTGTGTCGTCTAAACAGTGATCAGGATTCCAGTGGGGATGTCGGGCCCCCCGGGCTAACCGGAGGACTCACAATGTTGGATATCACAGCTGTGGTGAGGTCCTTACACACGAATGCTTTTTTTTTTTTTATCCCCAAAAAATAAATAAATAAATAAATAAATACACATGATTCATGCTGAGTTTGATTTTTCTTTTCTTTCCTAAATGTTGCAGTTGGAGATCAAAGGAAGCTGTAAGGATCAAAGAATGGACCAGCCCATGGAAAAAGAAAAAATCTGCACATGTCCAAGGTAAGACCACACCCACATGAACATTATGCAAATGTGACTGCTTCAGGATCTGCACTCCTAATATATCAAACATGAGACAAATGCCAAGCGAATTAAAACTAAATAGAACTATCTGAGGATCAAAAGCATAGACTGAATATAAAGATGGACGTGGTGTCATTAGAGTGCTGGTGAGGCTCGTAGTGGGCGGTTCCCTCATCTTGCCGAGGCCTAACTCCTCCCACTCCGCCTCTTTGCCCGTTTTTGCATGAACCAGGAAGTAGGAGGAGTTAGGCGAGTGAACCGCCCACTTTGAGCGCTCTGCAGAAACCCTGACAACAACATGCATTTCTGAAATGCCCCACTTTCATGCCCCCTTCTCTCTCTGAGTTACGAGCTTCCCCATCAGCTCCAGTTAAACTCCACCCCCATCATTTATTCATGCTCCCCTGTGTGCAGCTCTGTGCCCTGATTGGCTGCTGGCACCTGAATTTTTTTTTTTTTGGAGGTGGTGGTTACAGCTCCATCAGGTCTGTGTCTCTCCGTCAGGTCTGTGTCTCTCCATCAGGTCTGTGTCTCTATCAGGAGTGTGTGTGCGTGTGTGTGTGTGTGTGTGTGTGTGTGTGTGTGTGAAAGCAGTGAAGGAGAACATGATGGAAAAGCAGAGGATGTTGCTGCTGTGTGAGTGGGTGAAGCAGAAAGAGAGAAAAGGGCTGTTTGCTCTGTTCTTTGTAATGAGATCCTGACGGGCTCTTTGTTTGTCCTCCTGCACGTGGTGGAGGTGGAGGTGGAGGGTGGGGTGGGGTGGGGTGGGGTGGTGGATTGGTATTTATGGGGGTGCGGGGGGGTTGCAGATGTTGATTGAGCCCATACATTTACATTTTATTATTCTTTTGATTTTTTAAAAATTCATTATTATTTGAACTGACATGGTTTTATACCAGAGGCTTTTGAATATCTCCCTTTAACCAGGGAATAAACAACCATCAATACTTTTCTCTCTTGAGCCATTTGCATATTCATACATTGAACCATAGTATTAATGCGCATTTCCAAGAAATATAAAGAAAATGAATAAAGAAAGAAAGAAAATAATCCTAACAGTGAATGAATGCTACATACCTGGATTAGATCATGACTGAATCATGGTGAACTATGTGGAATATTCCTTTAGAATATGTTTATTAGTGAAGGAGAAGTGGAGAAAACAGTCAGTGTGAGAAAATAGCATCTCAATTTAGAAATGATTTAAATCCACCGACACGAATAAACAAATACAATATCAGTCACACACACACACACACACACTCACACACACACACACACACACACACACACACACACCTGCTGCAGTCATCCAAAGAGGATATGAAAGCAGCTGATATGAAGTGACGGAGCAGATAAGGCGACTGAGGCGAGAGATGGAGGCAGAGCCGGGTTCGTTTCCCTCACTTGTTGTTTTCACACCACACAGCTGAAGGAGTTTCATGCTTTCATTATTTTCACTGAACAAAATTCAGATGTCCGACTTCTCACCAAAGCCGTTTGCGGGATTCGGTCGTTAGATGTTAACTGTTTAAAATTAAAACATGTTTTTTTATTTTATTATGGACGATCCAAGAGATCTGAGAGATTTATATAATTGTTGATATCCTGAAATGAATGCGAACAAGAATATAACCATGACATAATAGAATTATGTTCTTATGGTTGAGGAGTATCTTTGTGTGCGTGTGTTATTACTACAAGAACAGGCAGATACGACCTGTGGAGGTGAGTCAGAGCCCTGAGCTAAAAATAGACACATAATAGTTGATCAATATTGAAACTGACCCTCGAAAAGCCCTCATTTAGCACCCGACACTAATTACAACACAAAGTGCTGTGCAGTGTGTTGGGTCAGTGTGTGTGTGTGTGTGTGTGTGGGTGTGTGTGTGTGTGTACACATGATGGATGTGCGGAACATTGTGTCATCACCCAGGGTAAATAGTGAATGAGTCATGGCTGCGTGGCCTCGGCTGGATTTTCATTAACGGGCAAACGCTGCTATTTCTATTCTATCTCCACGATCTGTCCGAAGGGGATGTGGTGATGATGAAGGTGATGATGATGATGATGAAGATGACGGAGACAGAGATGTTGTACGTGGAGAAATGGCCGCTGAGACTGATGCAAATCTAAAGAATTGTGATGTTATAAGGAGAGAGAGAGAGAGAGAGAGAGAGAGAGAGAGAGAGAGAGAGAGAGAGAGAGAATGAATATGCGAAGAGGCATTTTCATCCTAAGGCTCCTCCCACCATCTTATGTCGCCATGGTGTTGCATTTGTTTGTGTATGAATGAAGGCAAAGAAGTGTGTGTGTGTGTGTGTGTGTGTGTGTGTGTGTGTGTGTGTGTGTGTGTGTGTCTCCCAGGTATATTTGCTGAGTCAGCTCTCTGCCTAACAGAACATGCATGATGCCTGTTGACGTTTATTGACATCATAGACATCAAAGGAAGCGGCGGAGAGAGAGAGAGACTCACTTCTGGAAACAGCCTCAAGTGGCCACTCTGTGGATTGTGGATGTGACCTCTCCATGCTCAGTAGGTGTCTTTGGCATCATCTACATTTCTGAAGGCAATTAGCATGAACCTGACCCCTTTCTCTTTCTCTGACACACACACACACACACACACACACACACACACACGTTCACACACACACACACACACACAAA
>JAFBJT010106191.1:165797-177004 GCA_016785325.1 Chascanopsetta lugubris
GTCGGGCGGCGGCGGGGGGGGGGGGGGGGGGGGGGGGGGGTCGGCGTTGGATTTCGATGGGAATCGGTGGAGAGCCCGGTGATAACGATTTGAGCTGATGAATGCAATTAGTGGTAAAGTGCTAACAGCGTGGCGGTAATTGGGTCTTACAAACTGAAAGCCTGCCCTTACCCGGCAATTAGAGCAGGCTCCTTTAAAGTTAGTCAATTGTCTCGCTGTTAACGGGCCGCGCTCGGTTGCAGCGCAGCGCGCGAGGAGGTACAGTCTCCGCTTCAAACGGCTCCGCCGAGGAATTTCAGTTCGTTAAAGGCAGAGTGGACCGAGCGGTGTTTCGTGCATGCTGATGCAAAACGTCAAAGGTGCTGATGCAAAGCGTTAAAGGTGCAGCGTCGTGAGATTTGGCGACATCCAGAGGCGGCGTTGCACGCTCGTATCCCAGCGCCTCACCCGATAGGTGAGAAGCTCTGGTCGATTTCAGGGGTCGTGGAAACTCAAATGATGTTTAGTGCGTCCGCTCTGGGCTCCTGGGAAAACATGGCGGCCCCCGGAGAGGGGCCCCGCTCCTGATGTAAATAAACATGAATGGGCTCATTTAAGGGTCAAATCAACAAGACTTTTAAAAGGTTATTCATTCACGAACATGTCAGTGTGTAATTGTTGTGTCACGTCGTAGCGACAAAAACACACACACTGCACCTTTAACTTTCAGACCTATTCCTTCGTCTTCATTGTCTCGAAGCGCAGATGGGCGGAGCCTCGTGATTGGGATTAATGAGCTCACTGCTCTGCTCTGTGATCCTGTACGTTCACTTTGATGCTCTTCATCATAGCTCTGTATGTAACGTATATTCTTCAGACTCTGTGTTTTATTCCAGTTTGACTTTGTCATTTATGGAGTGTTGACATTTACTGTGCACCCGTCTCAGAGTATTAGCTCTAGATCTTTTAAAGTCTCCACTCAACCATGTGGATTTAGGGCAGGGGATGTCAATCTCATTTTTAGTGGGCGGGGCCAGTCAAATCTCAGCGAAATGACCATGGTGCTGTGTGCAAACCCCAGTGGACACATTTGAAATTGCAGTGATTTTCATATAAAAATTGCAGTTAGAGTTAGTCTTAGATTTATCATTTAGACTTTTAGTTGTTTTTTTTTCATTATATGTTTCATCTAAACATATTAATAATATAAACTACATTTTTCAGCTTTGTACTCGTACTCACACTCATACAAATATCAGTGTAGTTATTTTAACATGGATTTCCACCAATAGAAACTGAACCTTTCGCCTGAATCTTACAGACGGGCCCTTTAATCCGCAACGACCTCCCAGTCCAAAGGCATCATGTTCATAGGAAACAGATGACGGCGATGAACTCGGCCGCGTGAGGGGATCCGATGTCCGACTGATTCAGATGAACTGATGTTGTCACACAGGGATCTGAACCCTCCTCCGTCTCCTCCGATATTTAAAACCCCGACGCGTCGAAGCATCACGCGCTTCGCGCGGAATCGGGAAACTTCAAAGCGCCGCGACCACCTGCCGGGTTTATCCCGAGTTCGAGCTCCCTAATTTCAAAAAGGTGAAGCCACGGTTGATCAATGGGTTCTCAGAACACGAGGCGTCTGAGTAAACTCTCACATAAAGTTAGCGCCTTTAGTCGAGTTCTGCCGGGTCACGTCATTTAAAAATACTTAAAAAAAAATTTTTTTTTTTTAAATCTCCTTTTAATAGAAAAGTTGAGCACGGAATAATTGATTTTTTTTTTCACTCGTTCGTGGACAAGCTGTGACACCCGCGTCATTATCACCCTTTAAGTTGATGAAGCCGACTTGTTATCAAACAGCTATTTTAACACCCGGCAGACGTGGAACAATGCAAGTGTTAATTAGAAGTCGTGCCTTTCTTGAATCCAGAACCCACATTCTCCCGACTTTTCCCCCCAAGAGGGAAAACACCAAGCCCCTTTTCGCGGCTCCCTACTCCGCGATGTTCAAACACCCACAGAGGCCGCTAACATTCTGCTCAGCGGTGCAGAACGTTAGCGGGTTCCGGAGCCGCGCGCAGAGGCCAAGATAGTGCCAAACAGAGTCGACTGCAGCCAATCCCTGTTGACATAGTACTGTATGTGATGAGTCACACAGAGCTGACACACACACACACACACACACACACACACACACACAGACGCACATTTTCTTGTACATAATTTAAGCGATATGCATTCCTCTGCGTCTTCATTTGACAGCGCGGCCGCATGCGGAGTGAACCGTGGTGAAAGGGTTAAGGTGGAGATGCTTTTATTTTGAAATGGAAAAAGGTTGTAGTGAGGCCGTGTGTTTACATCCTGCCATCCTTTCTGGAGACTGACAATCGCGTTCGTTCGAGTTGAATAAACGTGATAAACAACGTGCAGCTCTGAGTGGGTTGTGTCCACAGACTGTAAACAAAGATGGCGTCCATGACGTCACCCATTGGTTTCTGCAGAGTGCTTATTGGGCCCATTGGCGGCGAGTCAATGGCCTCCTACTTCCTGGCTCATCCAACGTCGGGCAAAGGGGCGGAGCACCGGTGGAGGTGGGGTGGGCAGCATCCACAGAACGTGCCAGGTCGGCCCAGGTGTCACTCAAGAGGACACGCCCCCTTATTTATGCACAGTCTCACACCTCGATAGAATTCAAAGTAAGCTAGTTTGGGAAAACATGGGACTGATTGAGACCAAAACCGGAGTTTGTACCAGGCTTTGAACTCGTTTTCATTCACTTGTGGAATTGGCCATTTGAACATTGGGAGTCTGTGGGGATTGACTCGCTCTCGGAGCGCAGCCTCAAGTGGCCACCCCGTGAAGTGACCCCCTGCCGTACGTTTGACGGCCCTGGTGCAGAGTCTCCTGGCAACCTCAAAGTCATCCCAGTGAAAACCCGCGCGCAGGAGACGAACACTTTTTAATCTTTTAATCTTTTTAGTCCAATCAAAAGAACAATCTATTCTCACTGTTTGTCCTGAAGCTTCATCCAGTGAAATCCATCGCTCTGCTGCTGCTGCTGCTGCTGCTGCTGCTGCTGCTGCTGCCGCCGCCGCCGCCGCCATTAACACCGCTGACGACTCTCCGGCAGCCTGACGTCTGTCTGTGAAGCCACAACCGCCGCCATTATTCCAATATGTCTCATGTCAGGGACGTTTAACGTCCCCTCTAATTCCCTGTACTTACTGTTACACATTTGCAGCCCCTGCGATTGTAAAGCGAACATATTTGCCATAACGGCCGTCGCCCGGAACCCACTCCTCCACGCGGCCTGATCATTTAAATCCTAACCGACGTTTATGAGCGCTCATCTGCAGTCAGGCGGCGTCGGGTTCTGGAGGAAGTTTGCCGCTCGGCCTCGGCTACGGTTTCCTCTATTCTCTTTAAAGCCGCGCTCGGCTACAGCCCGATAGTTCTGCGCTGGCGTCCGGATAGCCAAGTGAAATATAAGCTTCTGGAAACGCACTCCATCAATTGCCCGCCTCCATCTTTTGGCGCCCCCCCCCTGCCCCCCCCCCCCCCCCCCCCCCCACCCCCCGTGACTTCCTGCCTTCTGGCCCACATCTCGGAGTGAGTGTCCACACCGGACCATAAAAGCAGCAGCCGGCTCGGCTCAGCGTCGGGTTTATGTGAATGGACCGGAGCATAAAATGTAATGGGTGGGAACCGTTGGAGCTCTTCTGAAATGGCTTTTTTTAAAAGGTTTGTCGACATATTCTTCTGCAGGATGGTCTATTAAGAAGAGGGACCTAAAAAAAAAAAATATATATTTATATGTATATAGGGGGGTCAGTGCCGCCGCTCTGCTAATGAGATAATATTGTTGTCCAGGACGAGGTTGGATTTAGAGCGACAGGTTAAATACACCTCTCAGTCAGCGCCATTGTTAATGTAATTACACGACAGCTTGATTCAGAGCAGGATGATCCTCTGCCCTGCCGCCTTTGAGCAAATTCAAGTGCAGCTCATTCTTCCACACGCGTATATATATATATATATATATATATATATATAAAGAGAGAGAGAGAGAGAGATAGATAGATATATATACTGCTCCACTTTTTCGTCTCCTAATGAAGACGGATCCGTCTGCGGCACCACCCATCATCGTGGCTCTGTCACCATGTCCCCCCATACCGGGTCCCCCCCCCCCCCCCCCCCCCCCCCCCCCCCCCCCCCCGCTTCCCGACCCTTATAGTTGAGCCAGTACTGTGTTCCAGTGACACCGTGCCTGTCAGTCAGCTCCGGCAGGGTGTGCGTGGAATCTGCCCGAGATTTAAAAAAAAACTTTTAAAAAACATGGGGATCCGGTTTTGGCGAGCGGAGACGTCAGCCGTTTAGAGCGGACATGACACCCGCTTGACAGATAAGCGGCGTGTGTGCTGATGTCAGATGAGGGAGCGCAGACGGAGGGAAGAGGATCTCCGCTCTCCTCTTTCGTCTGTGGAGCCCGATGGACCTGGTGGAAGCTCTGTCACGCCACCCACCATCACCCCCTCACATCACAGCCCACCGTCACCCCTTCACATTACAGCCCGCTGTCACCCCTTCACCTCACAGCCCACCGTCACCCCTTCACCTCACAGCCCACCATCACCCCCTCACATCACAGCCCACCGTCACCCCTTCACCTCACAGCCCACCGTCACCCCTTCACCTCACAGCCCACCGTCACCCCTTCACCTCACAGCCCACCGTCACCCCTTCACCTCACAGCCCTTCACATCACAGCCCACCATCACCCCTTCACATCACAAAAAATGACACAGCCCACCGTCACCCCTTCACATCACAGCCTCTCACATCACAGCCCACCGTCACCCCTTCACCTCACAGCCCACCGTCACCCCTTCACCTCACAGCCCTTCACATCACAGCCCACCATCACCCCCTCACATCACAGCCCACCGTCACCCCTTCACCTCACAGCCCGCCACATCACAGCCCACCATCACCCCTTCACATCACAAAAAATGACCAAAATCTCGCATATGCACCTTTTTTGTAACCAGATTAAATAAAGAATAACATTTGATATTTAATCACCAAAGTAACTCTGAATCCTGCTCCTCTGCTTTGGCGCGTGATAGAATCAGCTCCTGGTGTTTCCACTCTCACATTCACAGCTCAGAGCCCCGAGTTATCGCCTGCTGGAGGATTTTCACCTTGGTTAAATATCGGATCTGGAACCAGGAGGTGGAACCCATTGATTTTCCTTTTTTTCAGAACCCGTGACCTTTCCCCAACTGCACACTTAATAGCAGAGGTTTCTTTTTTTTTTTTACTACGTAAACACCGTCATGCTTGCATTGGGTTTTTCTCTGTGAATCCATGAGGTGGAACCATCCTCTGTGGGGAGCGTGATGCTCTTGGATGTGTTTGTTTGAGCATGACCGAAACACAATATGAGGTTGGACGCCTTCCCCACCACGGCTGCTTTTCACCCCCTCCAGTCGGAGGCCCAGTGGCACAAACACCCGTTCTGCTGGCAGCGCTTTGTGTCTCCGAGTACGTGCGGGGTTCAGTATCTTGCCCAAGGGCACTTCAGCGTCAGTAGCGGGAGATAACAACCCTGTTTTGAACTGGCGTCACATACATGTGAACAACAAAAGTGTCTTATAGGTCAATTCTGTAGAGTTTTGGTAAAAGTGTTTTTTACTTTTAACCCCACCCCAAAATATAAATAATTGTGTCTTTTTTGTTTATACGTTTAACAATTTCCTTTTCAAATAAATGTTTAAAGACACAGACGCACTAAGTTATTTCATGTGTAGAAGACAATATTACAGACATTTTTTTTATGAATGTATGATCACCTAAAAGTATAACTCTTTTTCCATTACCCTTAAATGAGCCCATTAATGTATACTTACTTATTTACATGGGGAGGGGGGGGGGGTGTTCCTCTCAATGGGCGCCGCCATGTTTTTACAGTAGCTCAGAGTGGACATACTAAACCTTTTTATCTTGTTAGCTTTAACAGCTGAAGTCGACCACATAAAACATGCAACTCCACCTCTAGATGTCACCAAATCGTACACACTGCGCCTTTAAAATGTACATCTAAATAACACAAAACAGAGAGACAACAGATTACAGACGGGAGAGGTAAACAAAATAAATAACAGTGCTGTGGTATTTTGGTCTTGGTGCCGTTAAAGATGAGAGGGTGGGAAAAAAAATGCTGAGTGTCTCGTATTCTCGCCGACAGCCGACGCGTGGAAATGGGGGGAAAAAAAGGAAGTGTAATAGCTTTATGATGCGTCTGAACATTTCTTATCACATCTTTAGCGACTGTCTGGAGAATGAGAAACCGAGGCATAACAACACTCGCTCGCTCGCTCTCTCTCTCTCTCTCTCTCTCTCTCTCTCTCTCTCTCAGCTCTGGATGTCTGTTTCGGGCTCGGTGCTGCCTGTGCCTGTGCCTGTGTCCCTGGATTTAATCACTTCAGTAGCCTTTCACTTATAAGACTATGATTCCTTGAGGGACCCCCATTGATCAGTCAGTGGTGGGCTCTAACATGGTGTCAGCCAGACGAATGGCACCGACGCCGACTTCATCTCAACCACAGGGAGCGGGAGAGTCCACTCATCTCCTCTTACGCTTCCCTCACCTTCTGAAGCCTCGGGGGCGTGAACGATTAGACAAATAATAAGAGAGGATGTTGAGTGATGAGCGGGCGATATTTGTGCTTTATTGTGAAAGTCTCCAGTCGGTGACTCTGACTCCGAGTGTTGTTTTCCTCCTTAAACAAACTGCGATTTGCTTTTTGCAACGTGACTCTGGCTCACGGCTCCTCTTGTATACGTTTGAGTTTAAACAGAGAATCGGGCATTAATGACTCGGGTGGTGGGGGGAGGGGGGGCGAGGGGGGGGGGCTCAGAAACCTCCTGCAGTTTCTGCAAAACCTCAAACTGACAGAAGGGGCAAAGGTGGTACTGCCCCAAAATACCAAGTATGTTCTTTGACTTTGAAAAGAAAACACTGTAAACGGCTTGTGTGTGTTTCAAAGTCGTGCTTGAGAAATGTCATGTTCATACATAACGAGGCAGTACACATGCTCACTCCCCCTGCTGGTGGAAAACAAAACTGGTTTGGGTTCACGTATCAAGAAGACAACAAAGACAATCCATTTTATCATTCTCGTTATGCAGTATCTGGCCACCGTGTGGTGCTACTTCAGAGTTTGAAGTGACTTGGATCTAAATTTGATTAAATGACAGGGTTCATGTCAGTGTAACATAATGAACTCTATGGAAAGAGTTGATTGTTTTCTCCCAGAAAGGGGCGGAGCCATGTTCCAATCCAAAAGTGGGTCAATCTGATTGAAACCTGTGTTAATATATATTGACATGTTTGATTAGTCTGGCTGTAGACAGAGAGATAGAGAGATCGATAGATAGATCAATACTTTATTGATCTTGAGGGAAATTAAATACGGCATTGGCAGTTACGTGTTTTTTTAATTGCTATTCTAACATCTGTGAGTAAATTCTTGTTTCCATTTCTAAATTTCCGTTGATTTACCTAAAGAGTTCTCAGGGCTCCTGTCTGTCCTCCAAATGTTCCACGTCTTCCTTCTCATGTTTACATCATACTTCCTTTATTTAGTTTGCTGTGGTAACCTTCCCTCGTTCTTCTCTTTATGTTTCCAACGCGCGTTTTGTTTATTGCTGTTTTGTTTGAAAACAGCTGCGTCTGGAATCAGCGCTGATTAAAGCCTGAGAAGGATGAGTCCAAACAGCGAACGGCAGAGGAGCCGAGCTTCGGAGAAGCCAGAGGACAATTCTCTGAGGGCTCATCAGCGCCAGCGACTCCCGTCACATTACACACTGTAATTTCCCTCCGTGTTGTCCTGGTTAAATATTCATTAACTCAACGATTGGAGATCTATAGAAGGATTACGCCGCTCGTACAACTTCCCCCCCGCTTTTATTCTTCCCATCCTCGCCGAGTAAAACACAATCTCCACCAATAACCATAAAAGACAAAACACTGAGAGCAACATCCGTGTTGATAAACGCGTGATTTCCCTCCGGAGTGAACTCCGAGTCTCTCTGTCTCAGACACAGGCTTAATTCTGGGGTCTTGCTGGGTCTGATTGTCAGCTCAGCAGGTTTAGCGCCTGATAGGAATGAGTCAGGCTTTTTTTTTTCTTTTTTCTGAATACTCTAATCCAATTAAGCACAGCTCTTGTGAGAGCTCTCCTCACATTTCTCACCAGGAAAAGTAATGAATGTTTCAGAAGCCAATACCTCTGCGTGTCTCTGGTGTGTTTGCTGCCTCACTGGTAAGATTCCTTGTTTTTGTTCGTATTCCACCAGTGCCTGTTGATGCATATTCGACACATACCAACAATCGTATTGGGAGAACTCCGCTGCCATCTAGTGGTCCGTGCGTTGACTACATTCGGAATTGTTGGCTTGGAAGAACACTTGGGTTCCGCCTGCTAAATTCAGGAAACTCTCCAAATTAAAGGGAGGTTGTGCAAAATCAAAAAAATGCGTATCAGCTTATTGGTAGCTGTTAACGCTGATATGTCAAAAATATTCCACGTGGCCCTAAATTGTGGAAGTTATTAGCAGATTTTGGGTTTGTCGCATTTTTGCTACATTAGGCAAATAAGACTGTATGTTGAATAATGCCTGGTTTTTTAGGCGAGTGTGAAACTGGCCCCTGTGGCTCTTTGGTGTCACACGCCAGGTTTCCACCTGCTGCAGTGGAGCTGCATTTTTTGGGGGGAGTCGTCAAAAAATGGGGGATATCGGCATCAGGGAAAAAAAGAGCGTTATTCGAATCATTACTAATTCATCGGGCGCCTCTGTTGAACGGCCTAAAACCTCTGTTTTTACGGATGTTGCTGTTCCTGCAGTCTGGGCCCGTCTCCAGGACGTGACTCTGCTTTCACTGTTTTCATCTCCATTGGCTGGCTGCAAAGAGGCCGACTGGCAGAGATGCGTGCTGCACGGGGCCCCAGACTGAAGTCACCCAAAAAAAAAAAGAAAGAGGAAACACACACACACACACACATCACACACGCGCGCTGTATATATTTGCGCTGTGTGTCATTCTGTGATGAAAGCGTACAGAGGCAGGACTTGTTGCTTCATGCCTCAGTGGATAAAAGAAGTTTGTTTCCCTGTCAGGCCCGATACGCCCGCTCATGTCAACAAAGCAGGCGAGAAATAACATTTGATGTGACGTTAATTCGACTGAACATCTTTAGGCGCCGGGTTCAGCCGGCAGAGATCAGTGTGTGTCAAGTGGGGCTTGTTTGATCTCTGCACTTGATTAGTTTCCTCTTTGAGAAGGGGCCCGCTGTAAATGGCGGGATTATTATTCAAACGTTTAAGCGGTAATGGACTTCTGTAATTATGTTTTCTTTGTCGTCCGCTGCTCAGCCGGGCAGGAGAGGTCCACGGGTGATCGCTGAATTACCTGTGACTCACTGTTTAATTCATTTCTCTGAGCGTTGAAAGGTGAATCAGGTCGTTTTCAGCGGCACAATGGCGAGTTATACTTCCTCTTCCTGCTCGAGGATTGAGTGGTAATTGGTCTGTGTATATAAATGTATGTATGTAAACATAGCGCTTGATCAAATCCTGATGACCCTTCAAAATACTTTACACTACAGTTTACATTCACCCAGTCATTCATATTCGTACTGTGCACCGATTTGCAGTACTTTGGTATCTATGAGGACATGGGGCAATGCAGGGTTCAGTGTCATGGGGGCGGGAATCAAACTCTGGGCTACTGTAAAAACATGGGCGGCCCCCATAGAGAGGACCCTCTCCTCATGTAAATACACATTAAGAGGCTCATTTAAGGCAAATGGAGAAAAATTAAAACATTTATGTGACTATAAACTCATGAACATTTCAGTATGTAATTGTTTTGTAATGTTTTTGGAAGTGGCAAAAACGACGAAAATCTAACACTGTGCTCCTTTAAGCCATTCATAAAATTCTGTTGTTCTGTTGTGTTAGTGAATCATTATTAAGCACAAACCAGCTTTACCAGAATATAACTTCATGGTTCTGTAACTGATCACTGACTCTATATTTTGTCCACTCAGCTCCTTGATGAAACTCTTGCATTCGTCACATCTTATTTTCCTCTTCATCTTTTTGCGCTGTGGAATTCTCCTGAGAGAATCTGCAGCGCATGTTGTTGATTTATCTCTTTCAGATAAAGTGAAGCAAAAGAAAAACAAGCTTTTTCTTATGAATTGATTTAATGGATTTTATTATACCGTATATCTATGAATTATTATATTTAACTACCGTTTCCAGGTGACATAACGGCATAACACTCTTGTTCTTCTGAAACAAATCATTGGATGATTGTAACTCTGTGTAACATATTATATTCAATTTAATCCAAAGCCTGGATATCTGAGGAAGACAGTTATATTGGTGTTTGAAACCCAATTGCTGTTAAGTTTGAGTCTATTTGTTTGATTTGACTAATGTAAGCGTTACTAGTCAGGTTACTAAGAACAGTGTACTATGCTTTATAAAGATTCAGTCAATATCAAGACACTCGAAAAGTACATATACCCAAAGGTTGGACATTGTGTCAACATTATAATGTAACTGTCAACATTTATTAAAGACCATTATGAATACAGAATATAATCTGATACTAGAAATAATCCCCAGTTTCATCATAATATTTACATCAGGAGTGGGCCCTCCGACCAACGCTGCCACCTGTTTAACCCGTGACGGTCCTGTCACATGTTGTGATTGAATCCTACACACTGTACCTTTAAAGATCCAGTGTCTAAGATCATTGTCGTCATGACAAAACAAAGACATGCTGACATTCTCATGTGTTTGTGTTCCCATGACCCTTAAATGAGCCCATTAGTGTATATTTACACAAGAGGAGTGGATCCACTCTACGGGGGCCGCCATGTTTTTACACGAGCCCAGAGCGGACGTACATCTATCGAGTTAGGGGCTTTGAGTTAGGGTTACCGAAGGTTCTCCTGCATGCTCATAGGGTGAGGGTGATGGATATGCAACTTCACCACTTTAAATGTCTCACACATATCTTACACGCTGCACCTTTAAATAGTATTCCGACATATGTACTTTCAAAAGAGATGTCGTCTTCTAGTTTTCTGAATACCGTAAGTATTCAAATATTCCCGAAGATAAATGTCACTCACTTG
>JAFBJT010106191.1:190591-204302 GCA_016785325.1 Chascanopsetta lugubris
AGGGGGAGATCATTGTGGGGTTACACTGTGCAGATTGAGAGCACATGACAACACCAGAGCTGCCTTTATAATCAGAGTATCAGATACCGCTGCCTCTGGCTGTTGTCCAATAAACATGGAGGTTCGTCTGATCACTACAAAGATTCTGAATAAGGTTTTTATTTTTATTTTTTAATTTTTTTTACAATCAATATAATCTAATTATTGACCTTTAATAATATTATAGGTACGTTTTTTTTTTTTTTTCATAAGGGCATTCATGGAAATGTTAATGTAAAGCACACACTGGTAAATACACGGCAATGAATAGTAAGTAGATGCACATGCATGTGTGGGGCCCCCTGGTCAAAAAGCTGCAAAGAATTTCTGCTGTATGAACGCAGCCTCATGATCCCCCTGCTGGTCAGTGCCGGTACTTGTCATGTCATGTCCACGCTGTTTCTACACAGTGTATAGGATTCCAGGCTAATTGGTGTGAGACGGACACGGAGCAGGAACCGACGTGGGACGTAATCACAGACAGACAATTGTTTGACGACGTCCATACGTGTAAACATGTGCCAAACAGAGGGATAAACAGAGTGGTGTAGTATGTGGCTATCTACATACGTGTGCGTGCATGTGATCCATTATGGGCAAATTGCCTCCAGCTGACCGAGAGGGGCTTATCGACTATCTGTTTTAATAGGTGAGACGCAAAGCACAGTAGTTTACACTTATTACAACCACATGAACTCCCCACGGTCGGAGGAGGATTCAGGGGTCTTCTCTCTCTGCAGGATTCTGCAGGACCTCAGAAACTAAGGATGGGTCGCCCATGTTTTCATTTTCAGGCCACACCCACACTTGGTTTCAAAGGGCTGGCAGGGTCATCGGGGTCATCGGGGGCATGGATATTTGTTTCAGGTTTAGCCCCCCCCCCCCCCCCCCCCCCCCCCCCCCCCCCCCCCCCCCCCCCCCCCCCCCCCCCCCCCCCCTTTTTTTCAGGTTTTGCCCCCCCCCCCCCCACCACCACCACCCCCACCCCCCATTCGGTTCCGCTGCGGCTCTTTGCGATCACCTCACTTCCAACGTAGAATAATGAGGTTTGTTGTGTACAGGACTGTTCATGTGTGTTTTATTTACTTCAGCAGCAGAAGAGGCCTCCTGGTCTGCGTTGCCCTCAAGTCTGGACTTTTACAAGCCTTTACTAACGCAAGACGTTCAGCATTCAGCACATTCCCCTTCACTTGGGGGATGTACAACACACACACACACACACACACACACACACACACACACACACACACACACACACACACACACACACACTTGCATGCAGGGAAACAATCCTGCTCTGCACTTTTCATTAACTCATACGGAGGTGACATGGGTCCTTAACCTCGGGGCCCTGCCCCCTTACACATCCCCGCTTTGATCCTGCGGCCCCTGGGAGCCTTAATGAGCTCTCCATGTCAGCTCAGGGTCATTTGCCATCACCGTCAAATGCCGAGTCGACAGACTGAACGGATTCTTGGAAACGTTCGTTCACTTCCTGTCGGTGTGTCTCAGAACGTCTGGAGGCCATGACGGCTCCATTGCTGATCCGCAAACACGGACACATTTGAAATGTCGACAACTTAATTACAACTGTATGACTCGTCAGTGCAGCGGCTTGTGCATCACCTGTACAAAAATGATTTCAAGGGGCATCGCACAGGATTGAGTGGTGTGCCCGCATGCCTGAGTTCAACAGCCCTCACCTCACTCTTCCCTCATAAACATGTCGGAAACCCTGCGGGAGCCTCCAGTCTGAAACATGGCCGCCCCCGTAGAGTGGACCTGCTCAAGGCTCACTCTAGGAAATGACATTTGCATGTTCAAGTGGTTACACACTCATTAAATGCATGCAAATGTATGCAAATCTTGCACACTGGACCTTTAACTATACAAAAAGTATGTTATCTGAGAATATATCGGAGCTATTGGAGGAGTCACGCTTAGGTTTATAAATAGAGTCATTGAATGTCAGAAGCATTAAACAGAGTTTGAATCCGCACTTTTCTACGTTAAACCACATAAATAGAGTTTTACAGCGCGGGACGAGATTTGCTAGATAGATCATCTGTGAATATTCAACTTCGGAAATCTCCACCTGTTTTTAAGGACACGTGCGATGACATTTTCAGATGTAGCAAAAAAATGAAACGAAAAAAAAAAAACATCGGGAAAAACGAGTCGAGGCCAAAAAGGGATTTCAAATAGTTTCCTGTTGCTTGAAGCATTCAGTGACTCCCTTATCGCTCAGTCCTGTCCGCATCTGGACCTCTCTGACACATGAAAGCACCGAGGAGTGACCTGCAGCAGTTTACCTCATGGGCCGGAAAGCTTTCGGCCCGCGGGCCACGGGTTCGACACCCCTGAAAGTGTCCGCTCAGCTGTCCTGAGCTGTGTCGTGTACATGATAAACACTTCCAGACCGGGGCCTCACATTAAAGCGTCCCCGTATGTACAGCGGCGCCTCTCGGATGCTCCCCGTGACCCCCTGACCTCTGAGGGCGGATGACTGCTCGGTACAGTACATCTCAACAGGCATGTACATACAGACACGCGGCCGCACCTAATCCAATTAAGCCCCGAGCCGCGCCACAGCGGAGGATTCCGGTCACGGACACCTTCCTGTTGGACTGTTTCTGAGCAGCGTTCGCACCGGAGCGTGTTGGCATGGAGATCACAGCCTTGATTCAGCTGCTGCTCATTTGCATATGCTTTCCGGAGGCCACCCGCAAGCCACACGCGTGACCAGGCACACGCTTTGATGTTGGAAGGATCCCATGGACCTGACGGATGTTTGGAGGTGATCATTTATCTTATGGGATCAAAAGGCGAGGAGTGGAAGTGTTTGTCACACCGGTTCCCTCAGTGAAGAGTCAAGGGGATTATTTTTTTTTTTTTGTTTTGCACTGGACATCTCTTTTGATTATCTTTAGAATTAAAGGTGCGGTGTGTAAGATTTGCTGACCTCTAGAGGCGAAGTGGCATGTTGTATCCATCACCTCACCCTCGCCCTTCTGAGCAGCCTATGGTGGACTCCAGTTGTTGTTAAAAATCAAATTTAGAATGTCCACTCTGGGCTACTGTATGTATGCTCAAAATACCTTATCTGCATACCTTTTAATACTATTCTGGAAAGTGTCCCATTCTAATCTTTGTAAAATAACGATGTAGAACCTCTTATGTCTTATGCTTAAGGAGGGAGAACATTATTCTCTTTATGTCAAATCGAAACATTTTCCCATATTGAGCCTGATAACGATGTACATGGAAACCTGACATCCTGTCAACCTGCGTTGTTTAGCTGTATTGACGCACACTTCATAATTCTTCATGATGCTGTGACTCCCCTCAGCTGCGGAGCACCTGCAGCTTTCAGCTCCACGATGACCGTGTGCACACTGACTCCCTCATGTGGAAACATCTGGATCATCCATCTTCATTTCATTCATGCGCCGTCATGATAGATGATATGTACCACTTTCTCTTTGGGAAACTCAAACCCATGTGAATGATGCCTTTGCCCATATCTAATTCTCCCTCACAGACATTAAAGGTGCAGTGCGTAGCATTTGGTGATAGTGGAGGATATGAACGTTGTAGGCACATACACTTCATCACATCCTTTCCTTATGGTACCTTGATGTTATTATCAGAATTTGATATGTCCATCCTGGGCTACTGTAAAAACGTGGTGGTGCACACACTGGTTATAAAGATAAATGATTAATTCTAGGGTAATGACAACAACAATTTATAGATCCAGAGAAGAAAAGAATACAAACTACAGTATAATTGTATTCTATTCAATTTCTGCCAGTGGAAATACTTGCAATGCAGTTTTAATATCGTTAATCAGATTAGATTGGATTAGTGTCCACTTTACAGAAGTGCCTTAGCAATATATAAATAACATATAATACAAAATATAAAGGTAGAATGATATACAGATATCAATCTAAATATATATATAAAAAAAAAAAAAATATATATATACATATATATATATATATATATATATATATATATATATATCTACATGAGTGACTATGACAGAACAGGGTAGGAACAGGCTATCACTGTGATTATGGTACACAGTATGTACAGTAGTACAATTGTGACTATGGCAGATATTACAGTAATAGTATATAATGTCTGACGTGGAACGGTATCGTATGTTCGGATCATCCACAGCTCAGAAATAGAAAGTTCTCCGTCTTCCCACGGCTTGTGACCGAGGGTGATAATTGTTTCCCATCAATGGTTCGAATGGACATCTGCTCCGACGCTCTAATGTTCTCCAACACTGAACCACTGAGACCCACAACCTGCTCATCTCATTAGGTGTTATTAACATTACTTGTCCTCTATGGTGCAGCACTGCCCCTTTTCCACTCTCTCCCAGGACCAGCAACCCCCCCCCCCGCCAAAATAAAGAAGGGAAGCACAAGGACATCAAATAAATCAGCAATTGTCCAACTATGTGTCCGTTCCACTGATGTTAAAGACATTAGACGGAGAGACGTCGCGATCGATATCCAAATCAGCACATTTCTCAGGCCTGCATTGTCCAAATCTCCATTCCCACACTTCTATTGTCATCTATTGAAGTTGCCTTCGACTCCCATAAAGACCCCAAAAGCACACATGACCAAAAGTGGAATGCATACTTGATACCACAACAAGGGCTCCATAAAGGAAATTGTCAAAGCCAGAAAGATTATTTGCTTGATGCCTTGACCCTCAGGGGGACCTGAGGAGACTCTGCAGGAGAGCCAGGTACAGTCGTAAATCTGTGCAGACCCTCCTGCAATACTTCAATGTTGAAATGTTCCACCTGAACATTTGATTGGTTCCCTCCCGCTTTCCCTTCGCTCTAATCTCCATAACTGATTCTACACGTGAATATGCAGAATCCTTCGGGGAGAGGGAACAGATTTATGATCAAAGAAACCTCCTGGTCTCTGTCTCTGGTTTCACCAAATGTATTTGACCGGCATGTCAGGTCCAATGAGACTGGGGTCAAAGGTCATTAATGGACAGCTGAGGCTCTTCAGGAGGCTCTCACAGGCAGGAGAGGGAGCTTCCACAATGAGCCCGGTAGGAAACAAAAGTGAGACTGTGGAAATGGACGGAGAGGGAAACGATCCATCATGGCTTTTCAACATGGAGGGAGAATGCCAGTCGTCAGGTCGTCAATCATGCAGCCCATAATAGAGTAAGGAAACACAGAGCTGGTGTTTGATGGTGCGGACTCCCATTATGAGAGTATTACTATCTTTTCAAAGTGTTTTGCAAAGGTGGAAATTGGCATGAAGAGTTCTCCCGGTGTTTTCTCCTGGTGTTTTGAATCACTTTCACCGTGTCAGCTCTTGTTTCCCCTCAAAACAGAAATGATGCACTGCCACGATAAGAACCTCACTTTAACAACTTGAATGACAACAAAAACTCTAGCTGCTCTGCTTTTCGTTTGACACTACCTCTGGCGTTTGGCCGAAACATGATTAAAAATCACAGGCTGCAAATATCGCCTTATCGCAAATATGCCTGCCCTGAAACTCCTCTTTAAACTCTCGTCCTTGGCTCCATTAAAGCTTCCGTCAAGCTGGGTCCTTCGGTTTTCATCTGGAAAAGTCGTCCCTGTCTCGGCCTCCAACAGACAGGACAGAGGATGTCATGCACAGGGGGGATGGAACGTGGCTGTCGATTGATATTCCTGATGTCGTAACCGGGATCACAACATCACCACCACCTTCGTCCCCCTGATACAAACTGTAGCTGCTTGTTAATGCATTCATTGCAATTCGTGTGCCCAAGCCTGACCTCACCTCCTCGATGTTAGCGGACAGGACACAAACCCAACCCAAACCTCGCTACCCCGGCTCCATCCTCACAGGATGATGATGGTGCACTGACGATGCAACACGTATCTCTTCATACATCCTGTTGAGGGATGAACTCTACGTCCAACTGAGTCAGCTGAGCTCTGGGAGCCTGCAAACATCCAAACGTAAAAAAACGGCATGTTCAAAAGACTGACGATCTTAATCTGTAAGTGTTTAGGGGAAACCATTTCAAACCATTAGTACGATGTTGTGATGAATGCGTGACCGTCACTTGAGAAGGAGACCGGCCCTCGTGTTTACGTCAGATTCAAGCCATGGTTGCACTAACAGGATACAACACCTCCCCTCGGGCTCGCTGCAAATTATTACTGCAACAAAAAATCCCCATGTGGCCCAAACAGCATTTTCCCCTATGGACCGCAATAGTGATTTAGACGGCTGTAAAACTCTTTGAAGAACACCTCTAGACTTACTCAAGGGCCATTATTGGTCTTTGTATTCTATATTTTAATACATATGATGTGCGTAGAATTGTCCTAAATGTCGGGAAAAGCCTAAAAAAACTCCCTCTCCCGGGTGACGCTGTGCTTGAACGTCGGTTGCTATGGCGGCCCTTTGTGCTCATAGCCCTGATGCATTATGGGAGCAACACTACAGAGCATGCTCTAAGGGCCGAATAGCACCTTAAAGGCCCTTATTGTCAAACACCCTCAATAAAGTGTAGACACTTCTCTTTCATTGATCCCTAATGAGATCTATAGTCTCTAGAGCCATTGTCCCAAACACTAACACACCGCGACCAAACCAAGTTCAAGCAGGATGAACTCCGGTGATCCGCGGGTGCTCTGCCGCTACCGTCGGAATCTCACAGTGAGTCTTGGGAACACATGGTCAATCTCACACACCATTAGCCGCGACCCACTCAGCATTAACCTGGTAAACAATGGTGCCTTAATGCATCTGGGGGAGACGAGGACGTGCTTGTTTAGCGTGTGAGAACTTCCCTGACATATGGCAGCCATTACGGCTCTAATGATCCTCTTCCTCTGATAGCAATGCTAAGCATGTATAGCGCGGCTGCTGCCCCCCCCCCCCCCCCCCCCCCCGCCCCCCCCCCCCCCCCCCCCCCACGCGCCTTGGTGTCAGCGACCTTCGAGACTTCATGGTTCCGTCGATGACGGATGGAAACAGGAAGGGTCAGAACACAGGGCAACTGACAAGTGAATGGTGCCATCTTGGTTCGACTGTTATTTTAGACAAACTTTTATTATCTAAACGTAAAAACGTCCACTGTTTGGGGGCTTTGTTTTATTTTTACACATCCTGCCCTTCTGCCCCGATGATCTCTTCATCCTGACCGTATGATGGATTCACTATTAGTCACGAGACGTCAACATAAGTCATAAAACAATAAGCCAGTAAGAGGAACAGCTGGAGTTGATGTTGCACATGGAAAAATATGTTATTGAAATGTATCACAGAGGCTCTTGTCAGAATAATAACGCACCTGGCCCTTTAAATCCTCGCAAAGAAAAAAGGTTTTACATTTTCCAGTATGTTTATTCAGACCAGGTGGGAAAATGGAGTTCAATAACTTTTCTCTTAACATTCATTATAATAGGTAATTTTGGCCACTTGGGGGCGTCTATGGCAAAACTGCATGGGAGATCTTCAGTTCATCATCATTACCAACCTAAACCCATTTGATGTAACTAAGCTAATTCCATATATAAGGATGAGGTAAGGATGTAAGGCTTTGTTTACTTTTTAACCAGCAAATGCCACTGAATAATATCTTTCATTATGAGATTGTTTAATGTATTTCTTTATTTTAAAAAACTCAAAACATTATTTGTTGTTTTCAATTTCATGTTAAACATTCAATTTGCTCACTTATTTCCAATGATACAGGCAGAAATAGAAAAATGGTTTTAAAAAGTGTGCCTTTTAAATGTACTTTCATCTTACAGACGGAGCCATGTTGCACCACCATGTTTGTACAGTAGCCCAGAATGGACAGTAAGCAATATATCTTTTGAGTTTTATTGATTACATGTCATCGTATCCTGCACAATGTTCCTTTAACATCAGTTCAACAAACAAGCGTCTAACGTGTGTTAGCCGCTGGAATAAATGTCGTCACTAGACATTTTCTTCATCCAACTGAGGTCAGTTTGCGACTGCGGATCACGACTGCACATGAGTCCAATCACCCATCACGGGTCTAATGAGTTCATATTTCAGCAGACAAGCTGAACCTCACAGGTTCATGTCTGCGGACTCAACACCGTTACTGTGGATCTCAGTGAACCTTTTCACCCACCGAGACGAGAGCAGCTCCAGCCAAAGCAAAGAGGGAGCTGTCACAGGTAATCACCGGGTCCGACCCTCTGCAGCTCCAGCCCAAAACAAAGAACGTCGTGACACCCACACCTCCAGCACTCAGCACCTGAGCGGCTGCAGCCACTGAAATGTGGTCAAATCGATCTTTTGAACCTCGACCAAGATCAACAATCGGGAAAAAAATCTCGCCTTCATCACAACCACGTGCTTTCCATCTCACCTCGCTCACTTTTGACGCGATCAAGCCCTTCAATCCGTAAACTGGGCTTTCGTGTTATGGGATGTGGCTTCCGGTTTGACCAAGTGTGAGCGAGAGGGCGTGATTATGTCCTCACCTCGTTTGTTAGTCTGAGCCCCTTTCTGTCCTAAAGCTGTGGACACATGAAGGGAAGTAGACGTTGAAGAGGCTCGTGTTTCTGAGCAGCTGAAACAAAACGCTTATAAACGAAGTGGAGCTCTGAGGATAAACCCAGTGCATGGTATGTTAGTTAAGTGACAGGGTGGGGGGGGGGGGGGGGGTCCTTGTGCAGCAAACCTGTAAAAGACATCACTGTTCCTGAGAGAAACCACAGTGCTGACGAGGACATGCTTTCTCAAAGTTTTCACCAAATTGGATCTATAGATTTCCATTTATTTGCTTTCCCCCCGTCCGGCTTTGTTTTTGTTTCACCACACCTTGAAATTTAGTCTCCAGCCTAATGGCTTCCAGAAATCCAAGAGAGGACGAAGGAATCTTTCTATTTAAAAAAAAAAGAAAAAGAAACGACAATTCTTTCACCAGCTCTCCTGTTAAGGTTCATGGCAGAAGGGATCATGGTTATAGAATTATTTTTATATCAAACAGAGTCACAGGGAACAGGTTACCGACCCAGACAGAAGTAGAGATTATATAGACATATATTTACACTTGATATCGATATGTTTTTATGCTGTAAAGTGGAAATGCTTGAACAGCATTTATTCTCAGGTAAAATTACATTGCAACCAGTGCAGGTTTTATAATGCAAATAGAGATAAAAAAAAAAAATTTAAAAAATCTATAATAACAAAATTCAAGAAATATGAGGTTTAAAATATGTGCAAAAGGGTAGAAACTTTGTCGCGTCAGCATGTTCGCGACTACAGTCCCCTCCTTTACTCTCGAATGTGGGAAAATGCCGAATAACGGCTGACGTCGCTCACTGTCTGGTTAAATTGCTCAGACCTCCAGTGGAACAGGATCCAGTCTCGGGCACTGTCCATAACCACTCTGCTATAATGTGCGCTGAAAACAACCAGGCGTCTTTAGTGAGGACCAGATGGTTCCTGTCCTCACACCGTTCTGTGCCTGCGCTCTCTTCGTTAGGAGCAGACCCACGCACCCATTTAACCACAGCGCAGCCTAATCTGGGGTGTAATGGAGTGAGACAGAGTGGCGTTGGTGTATGTTACTATCGCGGCGCAGGCTCCAGTGTGTTCGGCCTGTTCGTAACCTCAAAGCGTCAATACCACAGCCTCGGTGTTTGGTGGCTGACACACATTTCCATGGTGGATGGTGCCTTGTGTCTCATATCAGAGATTGGAAACAGGTGGTTGGCTGCCACCACCCCCCCATTTCTACCACCAAAACTTGGCAGAGACACCAAGTGCTGAAAGGGAAAGTAGGGGGTGGTATTTGGGGGCAGTTAATCTGGGAATATTACCAGAACCAGATTTTTCTTTGAAGACGCCCCCGACCTCCAATCAAAATCAAGGTTTTCAATCTTGTTAACGTGATCATGTGGTGTTTTCTGTCATGAAACAAACAAACAGAGAGTAAATGCCATGTTGAGTATTTCCACGCTGAAACTAAAGAGACGATACGACTGATAGACGTGGGTTTGTTGTTTTGAAAAGACTTTGGTCAGACGCCTGAAATAAGGTCTGTGGTTAACTCAGTTTCTCGTGATTTATTCTCTGACGTAAAATACACCGGAAAATATTCCATTTGGGATTCTCTTTAATTGAATTATTTTATATGTCTGAGAAGAATCATATTATGCTTTCTCAATGTTTTCCTGTTCTTTATTGGCTTTTATGAGTGTTCTGTGCACGTTGGAGGTCTTTTTAGTCACAGACATAGAGTGAGAACTGGATACAGCGTTGGAGTTTAGGGCCCAGTTCTTTCATATGAGAAAACCGTTCACTGGCAGAGTCCAACCTACACATTTGAACTTCAACACTGTGCAGCCCATAGAGGTTAGGGTTACCCCGAGGTACCTCTTTTTGGGTTGGGGTTTAGGATTGGGGTTAGTTTGAGGGTAACTCTTTCTTGCCCATAGGTGCTGCTTTTTTGGTTAGACTTGGAGTTAGGGTTTGGGTTGGAACAGGCTAAGGGTTAGGGTTAGGGTTTTACCCCATGGGTCATTATAATGGAACAAATTAGATGGAAAGATTCCAATGAGGGAGATCCAAGTGATTGTACCGAGTAGCTGATGAACATCAGAACAAAATGTATGGACTGAATTACAGACATCTTGTTCTCAATGTGAGCTAATAAGAGAGAGACTTTCTCTTGGTCGCCGTGTGACCGACACATGAGCTGCAGTACCACCATTTGGCCGCTTTGGCCTTTTTTTGCCCTATGGGACTGGAACTAGCTTCACGGGAGCAGCAAGAGCGATGCAACCAAAACAAAAGACTCTCGGGAGCCGAGAGGTGGATGATCAACCTCCTTCGCACCACGTAGTCCCGTGTTCAGACAGATGCTGCATTCTTTCACGCAACGATACAAGAGACATTACATGCTCGGCGACTGCCAAGCGAGCACATGGGAAAAGTTAACACCTTATCATAAATCGCAGGGTATCTTCCCGAGCAAACACCACAACTCCAGTTGCCATGACTCCAAGGCAAATGTGCAGAGTTCAATTCTTCACTCTCTGATGTATCTGCTTCTTTTCCGTCATACGTGAATCACAACCAGGGTGGTGATAAATCTGTCGGAGTGGAATGTAGGAGCTCACAGCATCAATTCACCAGTCTTCCCCGGTGCACACACAGATATCCAGCTTTATAGGGCTCTGTTGGTAATTATGTTACGCAGGAATGTGCCGCACATACAATGCATCAAGGATGAGATCCACATGTAGGAGTCTTTTTTACCTTCAAGGTGCAGTGTGTAAGATTTGGTGACGTCTGGTGGTGAAGTTGTATGTTGTATCCACCATGCAGCAGAACCTATGGTAGCCCTCAGTTGTCATTAGAAAAGATAATAGAGTGGGGTGATTATGAAAATGTCAGTATGTGATTATTTTTGTTGCGTTCTTTTCTACCAATAGAAGTGACAAAAATGACTGAAATCTTACACACTGCACCTTTAATTCAAAAGCAACAAATCCTATCTCCATTTCTATTGACAGAAATTGATATATAATAGTTATTCTGGTATTTGGAAATTGTTTTCATTACCCTCGTATAAACCTTTATATTGATATCAAAAGCAGATCCACTCTGTGGAGGCAGCCATGTTGCACCGATATGATTATACAGTAGTTCGAAATTTGAACAAAAACAACCTAACTATTGAGTTTTGATGATAACTGAAGGCTACAGGTTCTCCGGTGAGATGAGTAGATTTATAGATTTTACTATACCACACAGTGCCTTTATTTTGAAAAAATACCTAGAATTCAAATGCTCTCAAAATATCCTAAAGGTTCAAAGTTTTATGTATTAAGGCTGCAAATCACCGGTGCATATATAGAGTATTTGCCTGTGCGTTTACAAAAGGTGCAGTTTCAGGAAACTGGCTGAGCACAGGAGCCGAGGCCGACTCCTCCGATAACGACTCTGGCAGAGGAGCGAGGATAAATCTGTCTCCAGAGATGAGAGAAGGAAAAGCGTTTTTACAGTGAGAGCAGAATGTGAGTTCCAAAGTACAGGATGTGAGAGAGTGAAAGTTAAAAACCTGAGTCGATGTATTATCTGTCCGTTCTCAATCTGTCGGCCGGAGGTGTGAAAGCCAAACAGGCCGTGTCAAAACAAACGGACTCCGACAAACAACCACACATTCCTGCGAAAAGCCGGAGCGAGAGCCAGGACTGTTTACAACCTACAGGGGGCGGGTTCTTCCCTCTGGGAAAGTCAAGGGACCCAATGTAAAAGCCCATTGCAGTGTGTGCGCGCGCGCGCGTGTGTGTGTGTGTGTGTGTGTGTGTGTATGTGTGTGTGTGTGTGTGTGTGTGTGTGTTTGCAAGCATGTGGGGGGTAGGAACCAAACAGTCTGTCCCTGCAGGATTCGAACCACCGTGCTCTTGTTTGTATGTTGACGTAAACTGCAGAGGTTCAAACAGTGGAGAGAACCCGCTCATGCATCAGTGTCCTGCAGGATCAGTCATGTGATTTCAAGCTTAAAACCAATCACCTGTTTTAATAACATGGCTGACAACTTTGTGTTCATCCTACCTGGTTTCACAGCAGATGGGCTTTTTAATTGATTGGTTTTCATCAGAGGAATCTGAATTGTCTGACCTATGGTTTGCACCTAGGTTTGAATGATAATTATAATCAACAACCTTCAGACCTGAGTTCACAGCCTTTCAAAATAAAAGCTCTGAAATTGGTCGCAACAACACGAATGTTGTGTTTTCAAAGTAAGAACAACTTGCCGAAGTGAGTTTTTTTCGTTATTGAGATTATGCTGACACAGCATCTGCAGCTCACATGATCCCATTGGGTAACATTTGATGGGTCAGATGTTATTAAGGGGGGAAAAGTACAGTAACAAGAATCTGCTCTCAGCTGTTACATGCTTCGTTATATGAAAGCCAAGCTGCTGATACATCCTGATCAACACGCAGGTTTTACAGAGTGGGCTCTCAGCTGGGTTTGCCACAACACCCCAGGGTGCTGCCTTCAAAGCGAACCAATCCTCCCGGGCACTTCTTCTGCCTTTAACTAGCCAGAGACCCCCGCGGAGCAGCCTCCACCAATCAGAGCCCCACTACAGCCTCATTCTGCCTTTGACAAACTGAGAGCAGGAGGTGTAACTGGGCCAATTAAAGCTCAACTCCTCTCTTGTTCCAAAGGCGAAGGTTTGTTACAGTAGGAATTTTTGAACTCACCATATTGACATCTCGACCCTTTGAAGCCTGGAGGACACTGACATATCTGGTCCTCACTCTCCGAACACCGGCCTCCATTGAAACACGTGTTTGCACCACACACCCCTGCAGAGACCACATGATCACAGAATTGAGCTGAAGCATCGTTATCTTTGTCAACAAACAATAACAAACAAATATTCAACAGCAATAACAAAAACGAGCCCTACACTACATAGAGTACGTAACGCTATTACTCACTGTGCAGACAGCCCATCTCGTCGCCCCTCTGAGTCCAGCCAGGGCAGCACTTGTAGACAGTGTGGACGTTCATGTTGTACCTCTGCCTGTACGCTGTGTAGTAAGCCGTCCTGAGGAGCCGAAGTGAAGCCACATCATCTCATGTGCCAGTTATATTAGAAGTTC
>JAFBJT010106191.1:206484-241896 GCA_016785325.1 Chascanopsetta lugubris
TTTGAATAAAGGTAAAATCACATGTCATTATTTGTTTTGGAAGATACTTACAATATAATCTACTTCACTGTAAGAAGCTCTGTGGTGAATGAACGGTGGGAAATAAATTATATTATTCATATTTATGCGTATAGTATTTTGCCATTAGAAAACTCCGATTTCTTTCAGTTTGTAATTCCGGTGTTTGGTGCCAACTACGTCACTTCCTTGCTAGTATCCCTACTTCCTGTTTGGGGACCAGTAGAGGAAAGGAAGCGAAGAAGAGAGGAACCTCCTCTCATGTCAACACAAAGTGATGCTTGACAGCAACACCTTCTGTAACACTGACACTTAACCGCGGCACGGAACGGACTCGCACAGCAGTTTAGTCTCTTTAGGACTCGGTAGATAAACAGTTCTCCGGAGAGGTCGCTGTTCTCAGCAACTAAACGCAAGGTAAGAAACAGAAGCTAACGCGTTAGCATGAAATGGCGCTAATGTGGTGCGAACCCCAAAATAACCTGAACTCTCAGGTTTGGTAGCCGGGATGTCATTAAAACCATAGAGGCAGTCAAGACTTAGTAATTGTTGCTTTTGAATGGGGCGTCACTGTCAAAAGAATTGCTCATATTACGCGGTCGGTTTAGGAATTACATACGAGCATTAGACACAACCTGTCCTTTCCGGTGCTAATTGTAGCCTGTGTTTTTTTTTCCTACATCAAAAGACTATTACGTTGTTATCATGTGATGTTGTCATATGATGCTTTTCCCATCGTCTGCCCAAAGCCCCTCAGCTGCACCGGTAGCAGTGAGAGTAACAGTGAAATGATTGTTGCAGTTCGATACGAGGTGCCCTTGATATTCTGTTGTGCAATCAAACCATCAGAGCACGGGGACCCATCATCTTTAATTGTTGTCAATCTGTTGGTGGTTACTCCACAGGGCCAAATGAACGGAGCAACATTCCCTTCCCCCACAGCAGAGATGGCGGAGATGAACCGTATCCAGTATGAGCTGGAGTACACCGAGGGGATCAGCCAGAGGATGCGCATCCCCGAGATGCTGAAAGTGGCCCCACCGGCCCACGCGGACCTGCTTATGGGACCCCAAGACGTCCCTCGCAGTGTCTTAATGCAAGTCCCTGAGAGGATTGTTATTGCAGGTCAGTGTCCTGCCAAATGTGGTGTTGGTCAAAGTCTTTTATCACCAACAAGTCATTGGATTCCGTCAGCTGACTGTAATCATGCTGTTATTTGGCTTAGTCACAGTCAGATACTGGATAATCCTTTAATAGTGACTTGGGACTTTGGCCATCTTAGTCACATTTACTTACACATGTTACTATTTTATATCAGCTGTCTAAGACCTGAAATGTAGTCAAACCACACTCGGAACTGTGATTCACTCTTTGACTTCAACCTCCCCTAGGGGACATGAATGACCCCCAGTTCTCCCGACCCCGAGATTTGGACCTAATCCAGTCAACGCCACTCGAAGCCCTTTCACTGAAGACACCTCCTAGAGTTCTGACTCTCAGTGATCGACCACTGGACTTCATGGAGGAGGAGCAACGGGGGCCTCCTGACAGCGAGGAATTGGTAAGCGGAAAGAAATAATGCGTTGCTACTAACTGTCACTTCCTCTACAACTCATGGCCTGAAACAGTCGGTTGCTGTTTTGATTTCTTGTCCAGTTGCGGCCTCAAGCTCGAGTGCGAAGAGAGCGCTCAGCCAGCGAGAACACAACCACACGTCACAACAGTCAGCTGACGAAAAATGATTCAGCGTAAGTATGAGTGTGGATGTACCACCTTTAGCCTGGCGCTAGCTCCCTCTTTTATCGTCCACATGCATGCGCCAGCATGTTGCGTCTTTCTTTTTGTTTAGTTCTCTATTCTTTTGTCCGTGTGACACAGCTGGCTGCGTGTTGTTACTGGTGCTGTGAGCGGCTTTGTTCTGAAGCATCTTATTGTTATGAGTGTGAACTATTTCTGTCAATGACTAATGAACTAATACTTTGATATTATTTTACAATTAACAGAGTTTGAATTGTTCTTGATTACTTCAGGTCCAGTGCAATTGGTATTTGATTCATAAACAATGAACACCCCATAACTCTTTACATAACTCTTCTACAAACACTGGACAAAACACAATACAAAACAAAGCTACATGTTTTGAATGTTAACTCCTAAGATTTATATTTGACCTAAAATAGCTTTACTTGAATTGGATGCATCCCTAAGGGTTATTGTATATAAGCTTTGGTATTAGTCAATTGTATAATGTAGAGGAATCTTTTTATGTCCTAATTTCATCCTCTAAACTTCAAATGTTAAGGAACAAAATTCAAATGAATTCACCGGTGCCTTCATTCAACATCTCTTTCATTTCCGTTTCGTGTTGTGTATTCATTTAAGTTAAGTGGTCGGCAGGTGTCATCTCTGTCTTATTTTGCAAAATTATTATTTAGTCACAATGACTCAGTTGCAATTTTCACAAAGCTAGTAAAGTTCAGGACAGTTTTTTTCCTTATTTCTCTTCCTCTCCTCCTCTCCTCCTCCTCCCCTCTTTCCTATCCTCTCCCTTGTTTCCTCTGAATTGGCTGCTCTTTACGGTGGGCACTGAGAAGTGCCACTGTGCATCCTTGCCCCTCTCTTGCCATGACTGAGGAAGAGCACAACCTGTACAGCGCTAGCGGCGTATTATCTTTCCTCCAGTCCTCGACACGCCGGGCCTACCAGCAGGTCCTGGAGGTCCTGGATGAGAACCCTCGCAGGTGACCTCCCAATAATCCGGTCATATCTTGCTTTCAAAAAGGGAAACAGAAATTGGCTTAACAAATACTGGAAATCAGTGCAGATGATAACAATACAGATGTGTGAGCTCCTGGTGTTCAGGGTGTTTCATGTGGTGTTTCTGACATGATGCTTGGCTTAGTTCATCCATTAAGGATGACATTTTAATTTTCTAGCTTTCATTAACATTATGAATTTAACCTGAATTAATCAATAAAGCTGTCACTAACTTTTTCTTCATATTTTGAATTTGTAATCTTGGCTGCCAAAGGACTTAAATACAAGGTGTTTCCTCATCGATAGCCTCTCAAAGTTGTGCCAGATCTTGTCAAACACTTAAATTGACTTCAACTGAGGAGGAAACATTTTGTCTCAAGAGATGTGTTTATTATATCATTATCTGATATAACAAACTGAACCTTAACCTGGCTCCATACACAGAGCCCCTTTCCTCACATCTTTTAAAGTGCTCAAGAGTCGGGCCAAGTCAAAATAAATGAAACCCTGGAAAATAAACAAAGGCAGAGCAGAGCCAAGTTCATTACTAAGCAAAAAGAACCTGAAAATGCTCATGCACACATTCCTTTGAGTTTTGCAACAGATTGAACTTGTTGCCGTTTGCTTCCCTGAGGACTGGATACGGTTAAATCAGGAAGTAAGACTCCTCAGATGTGAATTTCAAACGATTTAATTTAGAAATTTGACTTCACACTATTACCTCCAGGGCAACACATCATTTCTAGATGCATGCAAAAGATGAGGCAAGTCGTGTCTGTGTTTGTGCAGCACTGTACCATGTGTTTCTCCACCTCTCTTATTTTCCCCACCTCTCCCCGATCCTGTTTTTCCCAACCTATCCAGCAAACCATCTCTACGAGGGGGGTCGGCCTCAAGCTCCAACCCCCTGCATGAATCCAGGTAACCTCACCTGGCATCTTCTGTCTCCTCCCACCTCATCTTCCTCATTCTTCCTCGTCTTACCGTCCTATTACAAGTCAAGATACAAGATCGAATCACGTTAGAGACAAATTGTCCGATAAAAATTGCATGTGTGCAAATGCTTATTAGAATGTACACTCTGCTGTGATTGGTTGAATCATGTATCCCTCAATTCTCAAGGCTGGCGTTATCGTCCTATGAAGCCTCTATGGATGCGGGGCCCGACGATATGACTGTGGTTGATGCAACGACGCTTCGGCGTCAGGTTAGTTCAGTCTAAATATATTGTCTCAGCAAGTGAGGGCTAATAATGGAAACCCTGTGACCGAGTTTCTTTTCCCTTGTATCCCCGTAGCTCATCAAGCTTAACCGAAGACTTCAGCATCTGGAAGAGGAGAACAAGGAGCGGGCAAAGAGAGAGATGATCCTGTACTCCATCACAGCCGCCTTCTGGCTGGTCAACACCTGGGTGTGGCTGCGACGTTAGCGTTACTCTGCGTCTCTGCCGTTACTTTGACAAGGGAACGTACTACTATTATTCTGTGTGTCCAATATTAGCCACGCGCTGCACTCAAGGCCCTGTGTGATGAAAACCTTGGCATGTTAGCAAGGCTTTTTTGGGCACAGGGCTGATTTCTTTTCTTTTGGATTTTGTTAATTTAATAAAAGTAAAGTTTTATTTTTTTACTTGTTGATCATTCTGTCTTTTCTGTTTTCTTATCCTTTGGTTTTTATTAGAGATCTTATTTCTCATTGCTAAGCGTTTAGTTTTGTAAAATTGTTGTAAATAGTTGCTCATGTCACTCAGTTCTGGAGTGGAGCTACCCAGAGCTATGCCGTGTTATAGTTTACCAAAATAGGACAAAGGAGCTGCGATGTGGGAATGTTTAAAATATTTAATGCAAGTCAGAGTCCTATATGACTTGAGCGGAGAAATGTAACACAGTTAAATAAAGCCATACATATGATTCTCTGTCCTTTTATTTGTACCTCATTATTATGCAGAAGGGACCATATGCGTCTAATTTTAGCCTGTTTTACCAGTCTGGGCTAATGTAATAACATACTAGTGCCACATGGTATAATAAATATAAAAATACAAAATATAAGGCCATTCTTTGGAGTCAAGTAAGCAACTATTGTCACATTCAGGTGATTTAAAAACACGTTGAAAATACCAGGATATGTATTGTATTTAAATTCTCCCAATATACCTGTGGAAATGATTTCACCTAAATCATGCACAGTGGCCCTTTGAGTCAGTTTATTAGTTGTCTTAGCTACACGTCTAGACATTACAGTGCGTTTCCATTGCCAACGCTTGGGTACTGTACTTCCTGCCCAACCGGATGTTGTCCCTCGTTTCTCGTCGGACACTTTTAAGCGACGCAACCGGCTGCAAGTGAGAGACCAAACATGGCGTCAGGGTACATACTGAGTCGTGGTGCGGTGACATTAGGAAGCTACTGTCAGCGTGTTTGTAGAAACGTTACGTTAACTCAGGTGCGAGGAAAGAAGCGATGGATGAAGACGTACATGTACCTCATGGAGAAGAAGTTAAAGATAGAGGGGCCGCCGCCACCCAAACCACGGTGAGGTTCTCCAGAGAGCATTTGAAGGCCACTCGTGGATTCTATCTCTGTTATGATGCGATTTCATTAGTCGCATTGTTGTAGACAACATAACAATTAGTTACACCCACTCTCTCAGCAGAACTATGAAACAGCGCATGCGTTGTTGGTGTTTCGACCGGTTCAATAGTGAAGCCAGGGGCGTAGCGAGCTGCCATGGTGCCATTGGGTGGTCTATTTTCGCATTGATGATATCCATTGATTAATTAAATTTTATTATGTATTTATTTAGTTTAAGTGGAGGAGACCGTGTGGGGAAGATGGCCCCCTCAGATTTGACATTGAAACTCACTAACTAGCTTATTGAAGGCTACCTTCACAGTTTCAGTGGTTTATGAGGTTCCAGTTTATTTTGAATTCCCTGGTTGCACATTGTGAGAGTTTATATGCCGGGTGCATGCAGGTAGGTGGGGTGGCCCAGGTCACAGATATGCAAATTAGTATTTTTTATTGCATAGTAAATCGGTTCTACATGGTTCTAACCCATATAACGGGTTATCTTCATTATAGTCTTAATCAATTACAGACTTTGTCGTTAAGGGAGATGACCACGGTTGCTTTGTTGTTATAAAAGATTTGGTTTATATTGTAATATTCTTTTATAACGCTATATACCAAGGAAGGGATCTCATACAATGTCTCACTTGCCTTGTAGCTCCCATCAGCCTCTCTGGGATTTCCATGCTGAGGTCCAGGCTTTCAGCACCCGCCTCCACGAGAACTTCTCCCTGGAGCTTCTGAAAAAGGCGTTCGTCAACCCGTGTTACCTGCAGGCGGAACAGCAGAGGAGACAGTCTTTAGGCATGAACTCTGAGACCACAGCTCTGGCACTCAAAGATAATGTCGAGCTCAGCGCCAAGGGCACGAGTTTCACTCAGAGCTTTCTGACGGACTGGTGCAGAGCCAGCTTCCCTAACCTACCAACTGCGGGGGTGGAGAGCATCGTGGGGCACCTCAGCAGCGGCGATGTTGTGGCCTACGTAGCGAGAAATCTGGGCATCGATGACCTGACCATGAGCAGGGAATTCCCCACTCCAGATGATGTCATTCATTCGACGTTCATGGCTGTGATTGGAGCTCTGCGGGAGAGCAGTGGAGCAGAGAGGACGAGCTTCTTCCTGAGGGTAAGTACACAGAACCATGAGCTCTCTCCAGTACCATATTCTCTCATTACCTCATTCAATTCCAGCCTCTCTGCTCTCTGTAGGATTTCCTGGTCTCTCAGCTGATAGGAAAGGATCTGTTTGACATGTGGGAAGTGGTCAACCCAATGGGATTACTGGCGGAGGAGCTAACCAAGAGGAATATCGCATTGCCAGAGCCACGCCTCATCAGGTCTGCCGGAGCCAGCACCGTCCTGCCTCTGTATTTTGTCGGTTTGTACAGGTGTGTACGCTGTGGTGGGTTGTGTAACCCAAAGTACAGTTGTGAATGAAGGATCCTCCTTTGTTAATTGTTTTTGTGTCTCTACTCACATGTGCATTTCAGCGATAAGAAGCTTCTGGCTCACGGTCCAGGAGAGACACTCGCAGCAGCCGAGGAGGAAGCGGCTCGCGTGGCCCTCCGGAAACTCTACGGCTACGCCGAGAACCGCAAACCTTTTGACTTCTCTCCTCAGCAGCAGAATCAGCAGCCATTGGTTCAGTCTGTCAGCAGCAGTTAGTGAAATCTTCGTTGGGGCACTGTTGTGGAAAAAATCATGCAATACAAACAGAAAAAGTAGCTTGGATCTATTTCATAGTTTCCGATTCAGAACATCTGTCTAAGGACGGCTCTGTGAAGTGTGAGTAAGAAACAAAAGAGACGCTGTCTGACATCGGTCCATTAAAGCACAGCTTTAATATTGATTGGTATTTGGACATCAGTCTTGACAGAGAAAGGAAGGCTAAATAAACGACTATTTCAAAACAAGTATAACTATGCTTTAAGTTCCAGGTTCCAGTTGTTTCAATAAACCTTATAACAGAGTTAAGACTTATAGCCACTGTTATTGTCACTAGTCCTGAATCTCATAAAATAACCCTGATATGACCCTTGTAAATAATACATTTGCCATTTGGTTTCCTGGTATTCTGTTGATATTTAATAAAAAAATAAAAAAAGAATATGGTCATGAATGTCATTTTATTTTATTGTTCCAAATGATGTTTTCCTTATGTCCACATAATACAAATGAGGATGGTTGTCACACTTTATATTAATGCTTTATCAACACTAGGAATACAATTAACTTACTCGGCAAACAACCTGATGATAAGAGATGTAAAGTTAATGACATTAACAGCAGCCATGCTTAATCAACTATGCAATCTTGATCATTCATATTTAGTAAGGTTCTTTGTAAAGGATTTAGGTATTGATTGTTGACGTATAAAATTTGAAAAAAATATTATCGTATATATTAAAGGTACAGTGTACTGCTTTATTTTCTATATTTATAGCTTTAAAACGTTGAACTCTTTTCCCAATACACATTGCAATGACAGTGACAATCCGCGTAGAGGCGCTACAGCTTTGTCTGCGAGTGGTGAACTGTCAGAAGTACAACCAAAGAGGAAGCATGTGGGCGAGAGAATAGCTGACACCTTTTGTCTAACGGTCAGAACTTAGGTTTTTTAGTCTCCGTCTCTTCCTTAAGATGTATATTTTAATATAAACCTTGATTCAAAAAACACAAATGAAACAATATATAGCATTTGCATTTGCATACTTTCTCATATATTGTTCAACTGTCCAATTGATTATTTCCAATAGTATTGTGATGGTAATGTTATAAGTGCATTCAATGTAGTTGACATATCCCTAATTACATTTACTATGAGTCTTTGTTTGACTGATATATCAACAAGATAGTCATTTGTGGCTCAAAGCCATAACGAACGGTTTTACGATAACGGAGTTGGAGCGAAGGCGGAAGTAGGTGGGGGCATACCTCTTGTTCCGTTATCGGACGTCGACCCACTGCTTCAAACTCCTTGTTCGAGGAGACGCGAGGAGGCCGACGTGCCAACAGCCCGACCTGCCCATTCCCATCCCCCGGGTCTGCCGCGGCACAGGTCGCCTAGCGTCAAACAAGCACAGCCTCTTTGTTTTAGTTGTCGCTGGATATTTTAATATAAACCTTGATTCAAAAAACACAAATGAAACAATATATAGCATTTGCATTTGCATACTTTCTCATATATTGTTCAAATGTCCAATTGATCATTTCCAATAGTATTGTGATGGTAATGTTATAAGTGCATTCAATGTAGTTGACATATCCCTAATTACATTTACTATGAGTCTTTGTTTGACTGATATAACAACAAGATAGTCATTTGTGGCTCAAAGCCATAACGAACGGTTTTACGATAACGGAGTTGGAGCGAAGGCGGAAGTAGGTGGGGGCATACCTCTTGTTCCGTTATCGGACGTCGACCCACTGCTTCAAACTCCTTGTTCGAGGAGACGCGAGGAGGCCGACGTGCCAACAGCCCGACCTGCCCATTCCCATCCCCCGGGTCTGCCGCGGCACAGGTCGCCTAGCGTCAAACAAGCACAGCCTCTTTGTTTTAGTTGTCGCTGGCCCTCCCCTCGCTATCTCCCCTCGCTTCTTATTCAACGCCGCTGTGTAAACACATTCATTTTCCACCATGGCGGCGAGTGCGAAGCGAAAACAGGAGGAGAAACACCTGAAGATGCTGCGGGAAATGACGAGTTTGGCTCCCAACAGAAAGTGCTTTGACTGCGACCAGCGCGGCCCGACCTACGCCAACATGACCGTGGGTTCCTTCGTCTGCACCTCCTGCTCCGGCATCCTGTGAGTAGCATTAACTTGCCGGGTGACCTTAACTCGGATATGGCGCACACGACAATAACGCCGTAGCAACGCTGCGGCTGAACAAACCGAGCCCGGTAGCAAGGCTAGCTAAAACCCTCTCCGAGATAGTTGTGTCAGCGTGAGTCGGCTTCTGTAGACATTGTCTTGCCGCGTGCAGTCAGTTCAGGGCGGGGTGGGTGTGCTGAGATGCCACTGCTGTGGAAGCAGCATGCTAGCAAGATGCTAGCAGACCTGCAGTGCTAGAAGCCTGTGAACTTAGTTGACACTTGAAAGCTAGCTCTGTGGATAAGCCATTAGCCAGCTGATACTATCTGTTGTTGGCAACGTTTGCTAGCAGCAACTCATTATCTAGCACTTAGTGGTTGGTTGTGGTAGACCACTGCTGAATACAGTCAGATATACAGTACCGGTCTTATGAACGCCCTGGTAAAGAAATGGATGAACAAAATTCTAATGCAATTAAATGTCCAGTGTGTCGGATTTTGCGACATCTAGTGGTGAAATTGAATATCTGTGCTGAGGTCTGTGCACCCCACCCTTTGCTTCCAGGCATGGAGGAGAACCCATGGTGTCACCCAGTAAGCAATACAACATTAAAACTGCTTAGTTTGTACAATCTACTTTAAAACATGGTGGTTCAATATGGCGGCCTCCATAGCAGTGGCCCACCTCTGATGGTAATGTATTGTAGTGATTAGTCATGAAAATAGTCATGAAAACCGCATTCGTACTCATTACACCTTTTGTAGTGTGGATACAACCATCTCGAATATGACCAACACTATAAGAATGAATGTTAAAGGTCCAGTGTGTAAGACCTAAGTCAAATTATTTCTATTACCTTTGGTAGAAAATGAATACAATCAATTACACTTGTATTAGTTCAACATCATCGTAATGCTCAAATCACTGTCTTAATTACTAGAATGAGCTATTTGTATTTGCATTGGGGCGGGTCCTCTCTATGAAGGCTGCCATATTGCACCAAAATGTTTTTTACTGCAGCCCAGAATGGACAAACTAAGACTTTTTTCATTGACGGCCAGAGTGAGTTTGCCAGCACGTTTGCTGGACAGATCGAGGTGAGGAGTACCCAGCTTCAACACTAGATGTCCCTAAATCCTTAATTCTGACTGTAAGCCATATTAGCTTTTTTGTTTTTGTTTTACCATGTGAACATCTCCATGATATGTCTGTAGTTTGATAAATATTATATCCCCACCATGTGCAATCCAAACAAATATATATTTATAGTCTCCATTGGCCAATGTTTGTTTTTCATATCCATGTATTTGTGATGTGTCCACTAGCAGAGCAAATGTTTTTTTCTAAACTGGGGGCAATGAAGGGGACACAGTTCACAGAAGTACTTTTTTATATTTCAACATCCCTGTCATGTTGTCCATGATTCACTAAGGTTGCACTCCCTGTTACCTGCCAACTCTTTAACTTTTGGCAAAGCAACACATCCTTCACAGAGTGTTTGGAAATGGGTCTGTATTATTGATAATTGACTATTTCAGCTTTTCAGGGGCTAAGCAATTTTCAGATGGGGCCAGTGCCTGCTGCCCCTGAGGGTTTTTGTTTTGTTTTGTTTTTTTACAAGGTTAAATGTAGATATTATATGTAACTTTTTAACTTCTTTGGATTCTCTCACATTGATAGGTAATTTTCATAATTTGACTTTGGTCGTGGCTTGGTCTTTGACTTTCGACTGGGCCTGTTTGACTTAAAGCTTTGCTCTGCAGTTGTGTAACCAAGCATCTGTAGCTTGGGATTTGGGATTAGCGAAGCATTCCGTTTGTTCTTATTCAGCTTAAGTATCCCACCTCAATTCGGCTGTCAAATGTTGCATGTTAAAAAGGTCACCGGGGGATGTATGTGATTTTGACCCAGAGCATTTATAACAATTTCTTGAAACTTAATAGTTTTACTTCATGGCAGTAAGATATACAACAGGGAGGAAATACTTGTCTGTATTATCTGTATTGCATAACATTGTGCCTCAAGACATTTTAGAATGATTCAACTTTTTCTTCAACTGCAGTGGCATTTGGAAAACACGAGTTTGTACACTTGTCCTGAAAAAAGGCCTTAATTTCATTTGACATTCACAGGCATCTCTTTATAGGCATGCTTTTTAAGTCTACTTAAAATAAAATGTGGAATTTTAAATGCACAATGAAGAGCTTTCTATTCATCACAGGCCTTTGTAATTGAACACATTCAAGTATCAGTAGGCTGTTGTTGTCTCGATAAGCCTTTCATCTTTCCATCCTGTTCTGGTCATCCATCCAATCAGTGGCCTCCACTTTTTTCCTCTTAATGCGTGGTTGGAAATCTCTCTGCCATCACCTTTTACGACACTTTAATTCCAATGATTTTTGCACAGGAATAAGCAAAGTATTTTTCGCTTTGTCAGCATTCCCTCACAGATTACTTTAGTTGTACTTGTTGACAGAGTAACAATGTCTGCTTTGACACATTTTAAATCTGCCTGTCCGTCATATTTGACCTAACATCCAGCCATTATTTGACTTGGGCTGGAGACCTTAATCTGTGACAACAGTGGAAGGCCCCTTTTCTTTGAAGGTTATTTACTGTAGGGCTGAAAAGAATGAGATTAATTGTGTACATGCTGTTAGGCAGAGCTTGCCCTCCATTTCACTCCTCCAGTGGGTCTGTGGGGGAGTCCACTGTGAATTTCCCATCTGCTCACCCTGTGGTGTAGAAGTACAGTATGTAACGTGAGTTAATTGACTTCCTTTATAGCTCGAGATTGCGGCTCTCACCGGTTTCTCATCGTCTTCCGATCTCAGAGGACAAGTTTGGGGGAGGGCGGTGGGGGTGTTGGCAAAAAAATCTTCCCAGCAGAAGCGTGTAGGTTTCAAAAGACTAATGTCTGTTATGTGTATGCAGGAAGCCAGTGTGATTGTTGGCACAGGAAGTGGTGGGGTTTCACTTTGCTGCTACGTCAGCAGCATGCGCTCTGTCTTTTCTCGTGTGCAACAGGACGTGGCATGGAGTTCATTATATGCCTTTCACTTTTCTATTAATTCTAGATGGGAAAATATTTTTGCATTTTGAGAGCGCATGTTAAAATTGGACTCAGGCATGTAATATAAGCTGTTGATTTTATTTTCTTTCATGATAAAAGCAATGCAAAAACCCAAAACACCATCCTTGTTCACATATTGTACGCCTTTTGTATTTTCCATAAAAGATGAGGTCACTGTGTTAAAGGTTATTTTATTTTATTTTTTTCAAATTCATAATATTTGCATTTGGGGTGATAACAAATGCACATCCACCTACTTCACAACAAACCTCTGCCCCCATGGTTGTGGTTGTTGAATGGGTGGAGTCGGAATCTGCTATGTAAACACATTCCTCATGAAGGTGGAGACCTTCCCAGGAGGTATACCACTCAAGATTTGGAGAGCTGCTCGAGGCAGGAAGTAACCTCATTTGGCCTACCTGCTCCGGGCTGCTGAATGCCAGTGACTGTGGCGCAATCACAATCAATGGGAAGTGTAAGCAGACAGGACTAGAATCCAAAATGAGCATGCACGGTGCCTAAATAGGTGTGATATGAGGAACACTGTAGGGGTGGCAGGTTACCATTGCTGTAGCTAGGTGTAATGGCTGACCCAGATAAACTGCAAATGAAGAGGGCGTGTAAAAGATATCTTTTTCTAGGAACTTAGCCCAACAAAGAGAAGCCTGGTGCATAGCCTCATTCTCTTTTCAGACATGTTGCCAATTTCTTTGCCCCCGAGCTTAGCTGGTTTGATGAGCACTAGCAATGTAGTCATAAGTATTTTATTGTGCAATATGTGTAGTGCTTTGGTTCACTACGCCTTTCAGTAAAGATGATTTAAAAGGTGTATATATTTCATAATGCACTACAGTTAATACATTACTCAAGATGGAAGAATTAAAATCTGATAGAATGGAAATACCGGGGGAAAATAAACACCTCAACACCAGGCCACATTGACATCGCCTGTCTGTTGGTAACCTCTGACTTAGAAGATACACCCTGACCCCAAGTTGACCCCTTTAAGAACCACTCAAGCACAATCTCCCCTGCTTGAGACCCGATGTAAGTGTACGAGAGTGTGTGAGAACTAGAGACAGAAAGGCTGTGTGACTGAGGAGGAGTGAAAGGTACAGACAAGATCAGTGTGACTGTGGGCTACAAGTATCTACACTTGATCTGCAACAGATCTGATTATCTAGAGAGATCATTATGACGTTGACTATCACTTAACACTGTTACAACTATCCAGTAGAAATAAGGAGTTGTGTGTGTGTGTGTGTCCTTGGGGCAATAAAATTGTGTTGCTAGACTACATACCAGATCGGAATCCAAAATATGGGCATGGCCTGACAGTTTAAACAAGATTACATCCTCATCTACAAACTTGTTTTGCCCGTTAGTAGATGAGATGTTACAAATTTGAGGAACACTTAGACATTAGAGACCTAGACATTAATCACTAAATCCCCAGTGCAGAAAAGTAAGTAACCAGCATCAAAAGCATGGACGGGGCCAACTGGACAGAGATGCTACTATTGTATGTAAGGCCTTAAGGGCAATGGAACTTTCACCATGACTGACCTAGTTTCGTCTTCATGAGACTAAATGATCTGATCCCTCACCTTCCCTAGGGCACTGAGATACCAATACACACAGACTCACACTTTCTGTTGTTCTGCAGGTCGTTCAACTGTTGAAACATAATCACTATATTTATGTAGTTTGACATGTGTTTACTAGATAAGATCGGCAAGTGTAAGCAACGCCTCGTTGACACGAGGATACTTGGACAAGGTTTTTAATGTAAATGGTGCATGAACACATTTTGTTTGATTTATTCCTCGTTTGAGATAAATATTGATGACAAGTCTTACTGGTAAGAGTTTATAAAGTTGGCCTGTTTAGAATGAACAGAGAATAGAACAACTCTGTAAAGGATGACAGCAGTGAATAATTTAGCAGTGCTGATGTCTAGTATTTCTTTGCCATAAGGATGTGACACCGCTTTATGCATAACATTGTGCCTGTAATTGTGACACTGGAGATCTAATTTCCTCCCGAGGTGTCTTGACCAACTTGCTAAAATGAGCAATTAAATATTCAATGGTTTGAAAGCAAACTTCAATCCGAAGGGGATGTTAATGCCATCTAAAGTTAGCTCAAAGGCAGCATTTGTTCCAGTGAAAACACGTACTGGATAGAATCAAGCTTGAAATGTAAAGGGACAGTATGTCTTTTCATACTGTTTTGTTCGTTATCCATCACTAAAGCTTGCTCCGAGCACTCGGGCATTGAATCAGTCGGCTGTAGTGCGATTCAGTTTACCCTTTGGGATAAGTATTTCTGTTTTGAACTGCTTCCAGCGATTAGTTGTTGGCCCCAAAATGAAGTGGAGCATATTCTATTTTTGTATTTGAGAAAACACACTATCTTTAACTCTTTTCCGGGGACAGAGCACAGAGGTTGTTTGACCAGTGAGTTCAAGTGAGGCGTAACAGGTGGGGTATGAAACAGAGCATTTAGGAATAGGGCAGGGGCGGCTGTCTGTGCAGGCACCTTGGCAAAAGTGTGAGTTTAAAAACTCAAGTCTTTGGTTGCCAGCGGTATGTCCTGGTTACGGATAAGAGAACTTAAGAGTTGGGAGGATGGATTGTAGTTATTTGCCCGTCATTGCTGAATTCTTGACTCGCTTTTTCACGTGTTAATACTATTGTGTCTTCAAAACATGTTGGTATATTGAAATTCAACAGGGCATAAAATTGTCGTGATTTTTATGTAATAAGTCTTGTGATGTAATTACATGCATGACCATTAAGCACTATCAAAAATAAGATAACTAATATTCTGTTGATGACATCACCAACTCTGGTTATTGATCAGATCCCTCTTAATGATTCTCTACGGTCCGTGAGGATCCATGTAATCCAGTGCACGTGAGGTTCTGTGCAGATGTCGAAGGTACTCTCCACTTAGGCCTCTATGACTTGAGTCTATCTGTCGTAATCTATAATGAATGAGAGAATATTCATAGACGCTCTTTAATTAATGGTTTCTTATTCAAAGAACAATATATAAGTCAACCTTACTTTCAGTTACTGACGTGCTCTGCTTGCACATTGTTGAGTGTTAAATACTGTTACAATGTAATGATGTTTCTTAAGATGATAGCAAATTGGATTTCGTGACCTCTAGTTGTGGGGTTGTACGTTGCCGCTGATTACATCTAATTTCCCCCTTTTTTGATTCAATGAAAAATATCTTTTTATAACCTAATATCGACACGTGCAGATAAGATATATTGTAGTAGATATAATTCTTGTGTTAGACTACAACAACAAGTTGTTTGACATAACCGTGGCACTCGGCTCCACTGTGCTTGCAGTCAAAGCGGTGTGCTTGCATGCTTCATGCTGATTGGTCACATTCACAGACAAAACAGGTGGTGACCTTGAAGCCAGGACTACATTAGTGTTCACCCCACTGCTGGGTCCAGGGAAAAAAATTCGCCTGCAGCTTAATATAAAAGCCTCTTGATGACTCTTTGCAGCTATATCACAGTTATGAGGCATATTTAATTTGGGCCGCCATGGCATGAGCCTTGACCTGCTCAGGAAAATGAGCAGCGTCTGTGTGGGCTAATGGGTGTAGAAGTTGCTATATTAAGGCGGAACAATCAATCTTTTCCCGCGCTGACAACCTCAGCTCCCACAGTGGCAGTTAGGAGAGAGTTTCACCCACCTCCTTTGTTCTGCTGTATTCCTTCTCTTTCGTCTGTCAGCCTTTTTTCACTGTCATTATCTGGCTCTTTTATTTCCTTCTGCAATTCTGTCTGTAACTCCCAGGCAACAAACACCAGCGAGTCAGATTGTGGCTAATTAAATGGCCCTGCGCTGACAGGGGGCATCTGGACTTTGTAGAGAGGAGGTTTTTGTGTACAGTGTCTTCAAATTAAATCGAGCCATGTCTCCATGTCTTCACCCGCAGACGAGGGCTGAATCCACCCCACAGAGTCAAGTCCATCTCCATGACGACGTTCACACAGCAGGAAATAGAGTTCCTACAGAAACATGGGAACGAGGTAAGCATGACACACCTTGTCACACGTGTTCATACGTGGTGGGGTCAAGTCTCTCACAGGTTTCGCCGATGCCCCTTCCAAATGAACTATGACGTAAAGCCTCGTCACTGAAGTTGTTTTCTAACTTACAGAGGGATAAGTCGCTGCTAAGAGACTGTCATATTTCAGCTCTGTATCTCAAAGGTGCAGTGACCCAGTTAGGCCTTCACACAAGTGTTTCGTGAACTAAGTTGGGACGTCTGAAGTCTTGAAGATTAAAACATCTCTATGTAAATCACATTCTCCATTTCTCACTCACCCACTGTAACCACACAGATTGGCAACATGTATTTGTGTGCACAGAGGACCCAAAGTACATCATCGTTCAAAACCCATTTCTGGTAAACGGGGTATGAAATGGAGCAATGCCACATGGGAGGCACAGTCTAATAAAAGCTGTAGCAAAGTGGCATTGCAGTCAGACATGCAGGAGACTCAAGGCTGGAGCTGATGCTTATATCCTCAAGGTTGTCTTATAAATACAGCTTTCTTTTGATAGAGAACACTCCAGAATTACTGATGTATCAGGGAGCACTTGAACCTCAGAATAAAATGATGTAAATGTATAGATAAATCCATCATAAGAATGACTTACATTACTTACTCACACAACAAAGTAGCAGCTTAAAATATGTGCACACATGCATGAAGTCCATAAATCTGTGTCTACAGGATCAGGCAAATACTAAGGAATGTTACGCTAAGATAAAGGCCAACATAATGATTGGTCTGGTATCACACTGAGTTTGGCTAGTGTGGGAAAACATGGGGCACCATGCAAATATGACAAATCACTACATCATTCACACATACAACTACATACATACACACGCACACAACTAATCATTTCTGCTAAAAGCATCTTAAAAATGTGATGCATGAAATCAATTGTGACAGTTAAATTAAAAGATGAAAAAGTTACTAATTAAAACCTGACGAAAAAGCAATAAAATACAGTGAAAACAACATAGAAATATGGCAAACATTGACCATTGACCACTGAATCAAAATTTACTTTAAAAAATGAAGATGAAGATTCTTTGGAAAAACAAGTCTAAGGTGTAAAAAAAGATGAATAAAGAATATTTGTTGTTCTTGTATTTTTCCTATTCTGGTTGAAAAATACTGGTTGTAAAACTGTTTTAAACCTAGGTCACATGTTCTCTTCCTCTGTTGTGTGTTCCAGGTATGTAAACAGATCTGGCTCGGCCTTTTTGATGACAGAACCGCTTCGGTGCCAGACTTCAGGGAACCACAGAAAGTCAAGGAGTTCCTACAAGACAAGTATGAGAAGAAGCGATGGTACGATTCTCTCTCTCTCTCTCTCTCTCTTTTTTTTTAATCAGAAGCCAAGACATGAACAATCCCCCGACAACATGCACCGTAGAGACATGCAGGTTTCCTTTGTTTGTTTTCTTCAAGCCTCAGAATGTCTCACAGGCAGTTCCTTGCAGTTTGCCTAAAGCAAGCCGCCAGATAGCTCTCTTTAAATGCACACAATGTAGGTCAACACAGTCCAACTGCTGTCTGCACAGCACATGGGTCTTCCATGAGGTTGTCGTTTTAACAGTGTTCACATGAGGGGTATTTAACATGGTGACTGTTAAGTGGCATAACTCATGAGAAACTGCCAGCGGGCTGAATCAAGTTGCTGTCACACCGATGATAAATATCACTGTAGTGAGGCTGTTGGTTTCTGCAGTATAACTGTCAAACTGATGCAGTGTTTGGTGAATAGTCATCAAAAGTCATCATGTTTGAATCCACTCAGGGTGTAGTTCATCTTAGTTTGACCTCATAGTTATGACTGAAATGAGAGCGATGAGCCGAGCGTGTCTTAACCTGCCGTTTACTGCAGGCAGGCATTCTTACCCACAAAGGTATGTACTCTGTGAAGCACACAAATACACTCCCCGGTAATGCTACCAATGTGCTACATGCTATTTACTTTATTTTTATCGTGATTTGCATATTAACTGCTATGCAAATGTCATGTTTATGCCATTGGGGAATTATTTCTTTACATCCATCTATCTCACATGCCAATTGCCATTTGCTAAAGAGAAATTAAAGGGACATTGTGTAGGCTTGAATGAATTGATCTTTTTTATGATATTTGTGATTTGTTATCTCACCCTTCCTTTCCAAGGAGGCAGGATCATTTGTGGTCGCAATCAGTAAATAATAAAACTGTGAAGGTATTTCATTTGTCAAATGAATTTGTCTGGATCTTTAAATCAGTGACATGTTTTGTGTCTTTATCATGTATTATTTATTAGATAATGTATTTCTAATGTAGTTTATTGTTATACATACAATGTAAATTATTTTCCAGGTATGTTCCCCCTGAACAGTCAAGAGCAGCGGCATCTGTCCATGCAAACATCTCTGGCTCCTCAAACAGCAGCACCAGCAGCACCCCAGAAGTTAGACCACTCAAATCCCTGCTGGGGGAGTCAGCCCCAACCCTACACCTCAACAAGAACACCCCTCCTAACCAGGTAAGATTTAACATGTCATGAACACACATACATGCACTCTTTCTAAATGTGTTAGTATTCAGAGGTATTAGTTCGTTCGTATCCAGTTGGGTTTGATCAATTATTTTGAAATAATGTAAAGGCACTGCATTAGAAAGTGGTGTTTGATGCACAACATATGGGAATGTTTCAGCTACGTGATATTTACTGGAAGTAAAAAGAGATGCAAAAGAAGGGGGCATCTGTCTTGTCTTGTCGTCCATTTTCAGATGAATCCTGTTCTTTTGTGTTCTCTCTAACACATACCTGCATTTCTTTCTAATTCCTCCACCAGTCTCCTGTTGTGAGCCGTGGACATCTCCATCAGCAGCAGTTCCATGACAAGAAATTTGACCTCCTCAGTGACTTGGGTGGAGATATCTTCGCTGCCCCGCCTCATATGAATGCTGGCGCCAGTTCCAGTTTTGCTAACTTTGCACATTTCAACAGCCACACAAGTAAGGAACAGATACTGATCACACAATCTAATCTCAGCATCTTTTGAGGAATTACACTTCTCGAGTATAACATTTAGTGAGATGTGGTGTAGTTCTCTACCCCTGTGGGCACTTTTACTGATCGTTGTCTCCAAAGAATGCAGACCACCACTGCCTCTTGCATAATTTTAAATCCATCTGTGGGGGCAATGTTAGAGCGTTCTCCATCTTTTCCTTGTCCAGTCATCAAAAAAGACACAGTGAATGCACACACACCGTTCTCCACATCTCTGTTTGATCAGCCTCGGTCCACACTGGTGCTCTAGTCCCCTCTCGTGTCCCCTCCTCTCATTTATTTACCTCATTTTGGTGCTTGTTGGTGTAACACAGATACACTTCAGCGGAGGATGAGTAGCTCTTGATGCTGTCAAATAGTGTCAAAATAATCTAGAATGGTAAACAAACCCTATTGTCATCAGTGGCCGTGCACTCGGTCCAGTTACTAAAGGTTTAGCCACTTGTCCCAGCCTCTGTGACGTCAGCCATTGGTCCTATAGACAAACCCATCTCCATGGTTACTAATGTGGGTTAGTGGTTTCCTGCCCTGGTCAATGATTTCCTCTTATTTCCCTCTCAAAAAGCCATCAAGACTTCATATTAATGCAGAAGTGGCGTGTGAATAACTTGTGTACATGTTATGTGCACATTAAGGATATTATCTCATATGAGAGGGTGAATATCTGACATCCCCTGCCTGCCCTCAAAGCCTTTATTCATGTCATTGTTATGTTAAACCACTCCATGATTATATCTCACTTTAAGCACATAATCCATCATATTTGTTTTGCAATCTGTCATCCACGGGTCTGGCTGTCATTTGTATGCATTCATTCTATTATTATCTCATCCATTGTTGTCCTTTCATGTTGTCCTTTTTTTATTGTTTATTTTTTTGCTCCCGTCTGAACCTCATCCTGACACCACTTCCAGCAGCACAGAATGCCAACGCAAATGCAGACTTTGCAAATTTTGACGCATTTGGGAGCACTGCTGCGTCATCAGGTGGTTTCCCCTCCGCACCCCAAGCCCCATTCCAACCCTCAAATACAGGTAGAACCAGTTTTCCATCACTGGACAAACACACATACAAATGATTCCTTTACTGGTGTGTACATTTGTGAAGATTTGTTGACATAGTTAGGTTAAACACAGCTCACTTCAATGCAGCACAATGTCAGATATGTTATGTCAAGTAATACATTTGTTTGTGTGTCTCAGCTGCTTGTTACATTTTTCACCTTTATATCTCTGCAACATCCATTAATCCACTGTGTACTTAAAGAGATCTATCATTCACTTTAATTTTCATCAAATCTATTTTATTTCTTACAGCTTAAGAAAGTACTGTTGACTGAAAATTCAAAAAAAAAAATTATGTTCACATTGTGTTTGCCTGAGGCTCGGAGCGTCAGTGATGTGCTCCATATAATTTACTTACTGTGTGCGCGCACACACACACACACACACATACACTAAACTACTCCTTTGGCACAGCAGTTAGCAACGAGTCCTCGGGACCTTGTGCCTGGAGTCTGCATGTTTGCATGGTCTCCTCCTGCCTTTGTGGCTTTTCTCTTGCCACTCTCCACTGGCTTCTTCCCACAGTCCAAAGATCGGCATGCATATTCGTTTGTCTCTGCCTTATATCAATGAGGTTGGCGACCTGTGTACACCACCTCTTGCCTAATGTCCACTGGAATGACTCCAGCTCTCATTTGACCCTCAAATAACAATCCTCTACTGGATAGACCAGGCTTTGATAGACAGGGAGATGAATGGACTTTGTCTGACGTTATACTAATACAAAAATAATGACTCAAAACATTCACACTCATTCCAACTTCCTCCAGTCTAACGAAAATGTTTTGTACTTTACTGCCCCCCGCTGGTCATTTATATTTGTAGCTTTAACAGTGCTGAACAGTCGAGCCTATTGCCTGATAGATAAAGCACTCCTCTCTCTTGTGGCGCAGTAAGATAATCCCTTTCTCACAGACACTCACAGACTATCTTGCACTTAGCTGCTCATTCTGTCTTGTGCATTTTCACTCTTTGCGTTCAACTCATGCTTTATTTAGTTGTTTCCTTTTCTACGTATGATTTGGTTGATGTCTTTTCTTTGTTTCTTTGCCCTGTCTTGTGTGGCTCATTGCCCTATTTCTCCATCCTTCCCTCCCCTCTTTGATTTCTGTTTGGGTTGCCAGCTTTCACTGTGCTCTCATCCAGCCGCAGTATGGGTGAGTTTGCCACTGCTCTGCCTCTCCAGTGTGCACACAGTAAGTCTCTCTCTGGGCTTGTTCTCCTCACAGCCTCCCCCTCTCTGTTTCCCCTAACATGTAGACACTCTGATGCTCATCAAAGGATATGTGCTGCAGTGTGTCACTCTTTTTGTGTCTGCATCACTGTCTCGGTGTCGCTAGTTATTATCAGGCAAAATAAGAACTGATGATCACTGCCATTTTCGAGAGAGGGGCCTCAAGTACAAAACAATGTAAATGAAAAATATAATTTTAGCGTGGATTTCAATTCAATCAGGTTAAAATTAGATTGTTGCAGTACTGTTTTTAACACATCCCATCTGTCTCCCTTTAGCAACAGTTCGCAAACACAAGAGCACTGTGCCCGAACACTCAAATCCATCAGTTATTCACAATATAAATGCCTTGGTTGAAATGAATTGGTTTTACAATCATTTTTTGTTGTATTAGCCTTCAGTTATTAGCAAAACTCAAAGGATATGTAGTTTGTCTGTTCCAAGACTCTTTGAAATATGGTGGAACAACATGACCATTACAGAGACTTGTTTGAAAACACCATTGGCTGACACTCCTGTCAAAATTACATAACCGGCTTATTATCCAAAAACCTGTTCTGTTAAATGATAAATATTAATGTGTCAGTCATTTTACCAGGTCACCCAGACTGATATTCTTCTTATTGAACCCCACAGGGTGCTTTTTACACACCATATTTCCAATGAACCTAATTCACATTGTGAAAGGCTTTGTCTGCAACTGCCTTGATCCACAGTGTGGAGCTGAGCTGAGATGTACATAACTGAGGCCCGGGAGAAAGGTGCTTCTTTGTACATCACGTGCCCCTAATTTCAGGGAGAGCCAGCATAGTACCCAGCACATTACCCAGGCTGAGACTCCTCCCCAAACTTTACCCTCTGTGCACTTCTGTCCCTCCCTACTACATTAATGCTGTCACTCAAAAAACAAAACAATGAAGGTCCCCCTCATGACTCTTGAATCTCTTTCTTTCATACAGGTAGCGCCTCAGGGGGACTAGCAAACGCCAATTTTGCAAATTTTGACAACTTCCCCAAATCGTGTAGTGCTGACTTTGGAGCCCTCAGTTCCTCCTCCCAGGGTAACTCCACAGGAGACGGCAGAGACGCTGTACAGAGTACTAGTGTCCCTGCCGATAAATACGCAGCCCTGGCTCGCCTGGATAACATGTTTAGCTCTGCCGGTTCAGAGCAAGGTAAACTTCTCCCTAGCCTGTCTCGACTGTAGAGATAGAGGTTGACTAAAAAAGGTGACGCAACTAAAGACACTTTTTTTAATCAAGCATAGAGCTCTGTGTCCTTGTAGAATCTCCTAAAATAGGGCTCATTAACCTTTTCTAACAGAAATTTGCTCACAGAGAATCAGTTTTATTTTCTAGATGGCGTTTCCATTTAGATTTCTATAAATCTTTCTCCTGACTCCAGAATTACAGAACCATCCTGCTCCAAAACAACTATATGTGGTGGAAATATCTCCTTGCTTAAAAGAAAGTCCTATGCATCAGATTCATGGGACAGTATTAATGTCACATGTACACAATTCTGACTCTTGAACTTCTGTGAATTCTTCTGGTCTGGTACTAGATACTCTTGTTTGTATTGCAAACTGTGTCTGTGCTAGAAAATGCAAATTTCCTAATGATTGAACATTACTCCCCCCATTATTTTTTTAATAGGTTGAAAAGGGCAACTATCCCCGGACATTTTTGTTTGTGTCTTTTAAGCATAGACTTTTCTTCTCCTCTATTCGTTGAACTGGGGTAAACGGATCACTGCCACTCCCTTATTTGCCTCTGTTGCAGGGAGCATTCCTGGTGCTGCCAGCTCAGCCTCAGTAGCTGGAGCAGGTGCTGTGCCTCAGAAACAGCCAGTGCTGCTGACAGGCAGTGATCGCTATGCTGCTCTCGCTGAGCTCGACACTGTCTTCAGCTCCTCTGCCCCTGCGACCAGTGTTTACAACACCACCAGCACAGCACAAGGGTGAGGCTGCAAAGCACCTGCACACAACTCGTTATTATTGCAAAGCCCAGGATCCCAATATCTAAACTCTAAGATGACAAGGTGATTGTTCACAGAGGTTGTACATCAAGTTGTGTATGTCTTTTTGAATGTTGCGGTTCAAACGCTGATATGAATGCTGATACATCATGATGCTAGAGAATTTGTGCCTTTGATATTAATACATCTTTATCTCAAGCAACACTTCCCGTTGAGGCATTGAGACATTAATCACATCACACCTTTCCTGGCACACACAGTCACTACTGGAAGTTTTCACCAGCTAAGTCCCTTTAATCCAAAGATCTCACGTCATTAACACATGCGGCCAAAGTGTCATCTGTCATGTTGTATTATGCGGCTGTCTGTTTCCTTTGCCCGCTCCCCTAATGAGTCTGTGTGTTGCTCTTGTTTCGCTGCAGGAGTCTGTTTGGCTCAGAGTCTGGGTTGTCAACAGCACAAGCACAGCAGGCCCTGCCTGGCATGGCTCAAGGTTTTGGAGGTGAGTGATCCTATAGACACTCTTGCAGACACTCATGCAGTGAACTGTGGGTAATTCCAGTTAGACGGCCGGGCTGTTTGGATTTTGCAGTTGAACACCTTTTGGACTTTTGGACTGCCAAGGCAGAGATATGAGGCCGTGGATCAACCATGAAGGCTAAACTCCTCAGAAATCATCATGTCATGAACATAGATAAGCTTTACTGTCTCAGTGTTCTTCACACAATTAGATCAGACATCTGGAACTAAATGAACGAACTGCTCAGGACTCTATAGTGTGTAAAACTTTATATATCCAGCTTGGCTAAAGTGAAACTAATGTAGAAACGGCTGCGGTCAGGTTTGGAGCATCTCCTTTGTTTTTGAACTGTTTCACTCATGCTAATCATGAATGGGTTTTTTTATTCAGTGGTGACCTCTTGTTTTTTTTTTTTTTCAGGTCAGTCAACCAATCCATTTGTAGCTGCTGGAGGTCCTGCGGCCGGGCCTCCCACCAACCCGTTCCAGAGCAATGGCAGAGTGGCAAATATGGCAGCAGCAGGTGTGTATGATGTGCCGCATAGATTACTATGCATCTGTTAGATTCCCGTACTCGGCAAGAAATGGTGACCTTTAACCTTGAATAATGTAAATTACGAATGGAGGAGGAACATTATGAATTATGAATTTTTCACATTGACGTTTGTGCATAGAGGGACGAAAGAGTCAAGTTTAGAAATTCAGTTTCAGTTGTCTCTGACTGCTCTCGCCATGCTGGACAGGTTTGATGAGGGTTCTTCAGGGGCAGGGTTATCCTCCCGCCTTTGGTAGGTCCCCTTGTGCTCTCTGCTTCACCTTTTGCTCCTCTTCACATTGCTTTCCACTGTTATTGCTGCTATTATGTCAGGAAAATGTTGGGAGAGGTGAATCCAGTGTCATGATATCAAAAAAAACGATCACGCATCAGCAGCAGTGACTTCCTCAACATTTTCCTTCTTGGCCAAAAAGTCTTATGTGCGGTTTTTGGAGACATTGGATTATTCAACAAACTTTGCTTTCTGAGTCAGATATTGTATCTTTCAGTTTCCAGCTGGCTTTCTCATGTACTTCTGTTTGATTCCATTATTTGCACTGTGTGCTTCTCAGTTGTCAGACACTGCTGCTAAACTAACTCCCTAGGTGTTGTAGCTTGGTGTTTCTCTGCAGACAAACAGTGTATGTGTTCACACTGTACAAAAACATACACTGAGATTCTGAAGGAATCACACTGTGGATTACAGAGTCACTTGTTCAGATTCTCACCTCCTAAAGTAACAGCGATTAAACCTACAATGTAACATAACTGATATGTTTTGAAATGATAATTTGCTGAAGTTTTAGCGTTTTTTTCTTCTTTGGTAATTTATGCTCTGTAATCCCTACCTCATCCCACGTGTGCATCGCTTTGTGGTAAACTGCTGAAGGAAAATTGTCAGATGTTGAATCATCTCTAACTCATTGTTGTCTCACTATGTTGCAGCGTCTTTCGGGACAGTGTCCATGAGTATGCCGGCTGGATTTGGGAACTCTGCGGCCTTCAACCTTCCCACTAGCTTCAGCGGAACCTTCCAGCAGCAGTTTCCTGGGCAGACTCCCTTCCCTCAGCCACCTGCATATCCCCAGCAACCAAACGGTATGTATCCCTCAGTTCAAATACATCAGACATAATTAAGAAAGAATTTAAGATTCAAGACATCTTTTCTGTTTTGTTGTAGTTGTGAATGATTCTTTAGCTTGTGTATTTCAGTGTATATAACTAAATTAGAACGTCCATGTCTTTCAGGAGGAGGATATCCAGGCTATGGCTCGGCCAAACCTGTTGTGACTCCCTTTGGTCAGGCAGCGGCTGGACCCATGGTCTCAAGTAACCCTTTCCTGGTAAGTGAGAGCTTCAGGGAATGATCTCCTGTATGAGATTGATAATTATGTTTGACAGAGATAAGTCTATGTTACACGTTGATGGCCCTCGATACGTTTGTACGGTGTCACTTGAAATAAGAGCTCTGACTGTCTGTACTTCTGTCTCCTTGCAGGGTGCTGCACCGCCTGCACAGTATCCAGCCGGTGGCTCCTCGACAAACCCCTTCTTATAGCGATCCATTCAATCAATTGCATAACAGGGTCAACAACTGGCGCGCTTGCACCTATTGCACTGTTTTGTTTCACACGTAGCTTTAAAAAAACGCAATGTTTGTAAGGACTTGTATTTTCTATCACAGTTTGTCACTGACGGAATGATGACAGGCGTTCGTGCCGCCGCGGTCGACGGCTACATAAACAAAGTGATGGTGTGTGCAGAGGGAGAGGTTGATCCGCTCTCCTCTATTTAACCTGTGAACTGGCCGGGCCGCCACTGAGCCACAATGTATAATCAAACTGGCTGAAAAACTTAAGTTATTGCATTCAGTATATTCAATTCATTATGCTGCATTTCTGTACATATTATTTTGTCTATTAAGAAACTAGCTATTTGTGCATATCAGTATTTGTATCTAACCCAAGGTTTGGTATACGACAGAGCTGTTGCTTGGAAAAGCGAATGGTACTGCCAGTTACCGTTGTTTGTAAAGAACATGTTTGTTTGTCCAGGAACATTTTAAGATAAACCGTTCTCACTTAAGATGAAAAAAACAACTACAAAGCATATTATGTTGTTAAGATGGGGGGAGGGGGTAAGGGGTGAATGTTGTATCACGGATGTGCAGAGGTCTCCTTTCCCTGCCATCCTCTGCCCTGCTGACTGAGGCCCAGGTCACAATACTCAACTGTAGTGAACCACATGTGAGTAACAAACTGAAAACCACTTCTAATGGGTATGAGAGGATTTTAAGTTAATGTGTAAATATATACAGTATATATATTAAAATGAATTTTAAGTAAGAAGAAATGACCAAACCATTCATTTATATGGATGTACGGAAATCTTGTATATTTGTTTTGTATAAAGAAAAAGATCTATAAAAAACTGTGTTGCCGTCAGTAATTTAAAAACGTTTCGTTTTGTTTTGCTTCTCGTTAACTGATGATGTGAATGTCACATCCCCTGTTTTCAGAGTCTGTGTTCTTCAATGTCTGAGGGTTCATCTTTGTCCTGTGGAGGCGTCCCCGTCCTGTTCCTCCCTGCTCTCCAAACTGTAGTCAGCCCCCGTAGTGAGAAACCAACAGCGATGAGGGAGAAGTAGCTGGCGTAGATGGTAAACTGCAAAAGAGTAAGGAGATTTGTTTTGTCTTACTTAAATATGTTCTACTGGTACACATCGGGCCATTCAGAGCATCAATGTCAGGGTCTGATCGGGCTTCGTCCCCTACATTCATATGGTACACGTGCTATCATTGGAACAATACATTTGCTGTAGGAATGTAGAATTAGAAAAACTAGTAGAAAAACAAATAGTTTATTAAAATAGTGCACATATTTTGCGCTGGAAGTAAAAATGATCTTGTTTATGTTTATTTTGGAATTTTTCAGATGATGTAATTTGGGAGGGAGTTTATGTTTTTCTCGACCTTTGCAACACTTTTTTCATGATGTAACACTGACCTGTGGAATGATGGACAGACCCAGGCCCCCACTGTCAACCACCACAAAAGTGATGATGGTCTGCAGAACCAGTGCTCCAAAGTTGTTTATCCCAAACACCAGAGCATACCTTTCCATCGTCAGGTCGGTTGCTATCTGGTACCTGAGTGACGTTTAGCGTGTCAGCTTTATTTCCATTTCATTTTGTTAGGGTTAAAATGATGCCGAGCCATTCTTACGTGACCATTGTGATCAACAGCATGTAGAGGCACTTGAAAACGATGTACGCTGTGTAGCAGACCCAGATGTTGTTGACGAAAGTCATGAGGAAAAGCGCAGTTGCCCCGAGTCCAGAGAACCCACCCAGCGTGAGCTCACCCCACTTCTCCCACTGCACCTCGGTGAAGCCGATGCCGTAGGCTGCAGACGCACCTGCGGACCACAGCGATGCGGGGCAGTCAAAACGACATGGGTAGGAGATGAGAGAGATATCACTAATCTCCCTTTTATTTATTTTTTTATTTTTTTAAACAATTACGTACATTCTCTCCCAGGCAATTCTCTGCACTGGATACCTGTATGTGGATTGTGTTCTTACTCAGTAGGTTGGACACGGCCTCCACTCCTCCGTTGTAGATGCTGAAGTTCTGAGAAGGCTGCACATGAACCCACAGCACCTGCAGGGCACATTGTTGGGGTCAGCTCCCTCTCTGTGAACTTTCCCAAGCCCTACTCGCGACTGACCTGCACGTAGTTGACAGTCTGGTTATATCCACATGTGGCCATGGCCCACCACACAGACCAGTACAGCAGCTGTCTGGAGGTGTAGCACTGGTAGAAGTCCCTCCACAGCTGAAGGAGAACTTTGCCACAGTTCCCCGAAACAACCGACCCCTCCAAGTCCTCAGCTTCGGTTCGTTCATCGACAGGATCTAATGCACTTTCTCTCATTTCATCTTTCGTTCCCTCCACTGATAGTTTTGATACACTCGTGCTTTCTCTTGCGTCCACTGCCCCATCCTCACCACTCACGTTGTGTCGGCGGTGGAAGAACATACTCTGCTGTGGCATCGGCAGAAAGCAGGAGGTCACGAGCGCGATGGCCGTGAGCACCAGCGTCAACACCAGGAGGTTGTTGTAGGACATCAGGTGGAAACTGACCAGCAGCTGACCCAGGGCTGAGCCCACCGTTAAGCCCAGGAGCTGCACACTGCGACAGTAAGACGTAGCCTTTCGGAATCTCTTCTGATCTACCACACTGTTGGAAAAACACATTACATGTCCGGTGTTTGCTACAGCACCCTAAAAATGCATCCCCCCCCCCCTCTCTGATCTTTTAGCACTTGACCTGTAGATATAGGAGAAGTAGGCCACCTCGCAGGCTGTCGTCACCCCATAGATGAACTCCATGGCCAGCATGGCAGGGACAGTGGTGGCCCACAGCAGCATCCCTGTGGTGACACAGAGCATCAGGCCCTGGAGGACCACCACGGGTTTGTAACGCAGCCAGTCGGTCAGGAGGAACACTGGCACCAGCACACTGAGGTAGGAGTAAGTCCACACTGGCAAGATATGATTATTCACCTGAGGGGAAAAACAAGAGACATTGCTAATAAATGACGCAATTGATCTAATCATGTATTATTTGAATGTTACATCATCGTATTCTAAGAAGGGATTGGAAAAGATATTAACCGAAATATCGAGCTCACGATCACTGATTGGTCCCAGGAAGGAGAACCAGTGAACCAACAACCGATCCAATGGAGTTTTTAAAGTTCATGCTGGTTCTAATAGAACAGTGTCAGAACACCCAGTGCATCACATTCTACTATTTCAATTAGCAGATGCTTTTCTCCAAAGCAACATGCATCTGAAGGTGAATGGAGAGGCTGGGAGTTGAACCCATTACCTCATGCATGTAGTGCACTTGCTCTATCACTGAGCTGCACCCACCACCGCATTATAGCATCATAGTGGCATCCAGATAGTGTCAGGGTCAGGTTGTTAATGCTGGAGCTCCATGGAGGCTCAATCTCACAACCCGCTGGACCTTAAGTTTGAGAGAACAACAATTGAGGCCTTTCACAGATTTGTGTCTTTGCTCTCATACCTCCTCTGTCGTCAGGTTCTTGTCGGGCCCTGTCAGGTATGAGACCAAGAAAGGCTCCAGAGGTTTAACCGAGCTGAAGAATCCATAGATGCACAGCAGAGAGGTTGGATATCTCCAGTTCGACCTCCACCACCTCATCTCCTCCATCTTCTGTCAGTTTCTCCTCCTGTCGTGAGTGTGTGTGTGTGAGAGACACCGTCTGCCTTCGCCTCGCTGTGGGAAATGCCTCAGGCTGTCTTGAGGGTGGTGCTCAGTTTGTCAATCAACAACCAAAGAGCAAAGAGCAAGACAAGCTTGGTGGAGGTCCAACTCCTGTCCATGTGTCACAAACTGAGCAGGTTAACCGTTTCAGGACATTATCTTCAATTCACTCGTAATCATTTCAGATCCGCAGGTCATCATGACCTCTTTATGGCCTTTTATTACTGCTCCACTTCTGAGGCTAAAATGCATTGTGTTATGCAAAGTATTATTTGTTTCAGTGATGACACAAATGACACAATTATCAAGTTGTCAGTAATGATCAGCACAAATCAGCTCCACTCAGACCCTACGTACATCTGTATCTAATGTGTCTGCATGCAGTACTTGGTGAACACCTCCAGGTGTCCCCCTGGCCTCATATTTTGTTGCTTCTCCTCCAGTAGGAGGCCTAAGTTGCATATGTCCTGTGTCAAAGCTGTTATTGTCAACGCAGCCTCGTTAATGACAATGATGGTGCAGATGTCAACACATGAGCATGCAGTTTGATACACTGCCGTCTCTGTGTGATATACAACTTGTTATACGAGATGGAAGGCGGCAGTGACTCAAACAGCTTTACATCAAAGGCGAAATAGGTGTCAGCAAAAATGGAAACCGCTCTCATACCACATTCTCACTGTAACCTTGCCTTTAATTCAAAATAGTCTTAATACAGTTTTATGTATGTTTATGGTGATATATTTTAGACTTCTACTACTTTATCTGCATCACATATATTGTCTAACATTCTTCTGCTGATTATGCATTTGATCAAGTGTGCACCCAGTAAAGCATGATCTCATTTTATCTTATCTCTTACAACTGATTCTGTTAATGGAGTTGCGGCTTCATGGTTCTTGACTGATTATATTGATTATGTAATATACATGATTATATACAATAAACATCTAATATATAGCATATTGCATTTATTTTGTGAGAGTACCAAATATTAAATTGGAATAAAAACCATAAGCCAAACATTGCTGCTACCAGACATTGGAGCAGTATTTGAATGTGACATAACCAGCATAGCTTGCCCAGACACGGCTGGTGATCAGAATGACATCACCTCAAGCTGAGAACAACGAGCCCTGTCACCTTTATATGGACCCAGGCAGCTGCAGCAGCACCTGGTCCCACCGAACAGACAAGTGAAGTGATTAATTATTGGTCATTCCGGTGGATAGGCCCCTCTCTTGTGACCCATGCGTTAGTTAATTATGATGTCTTGTAATGATGCTTGGACTGACATCACCTCCAAACAAACCTGGGCCACCAGTTTGCATCCATCCACTTGTCTTGGCTGGCCTCTGCATCGCCTGCCATTTATGATGAACCATGCTCACGCAGCTCCTGGAATCAGCAATAATCAGACCACCCATTATCTTCTGACTCTATCTCCTTAATTGAAGCAATTACTCTTCCTCTTTCTCTGCTGAGCCAGGCTGAACGTAGGCCAGCAGGACCGTGGTGCGGCTACTCATCCTCTGAATCAATACTCTTTTCACATTAAATCAGGAATCCCATGTAACCAAGGATGGCACAGTTGTTTTATTTTCACTGAGTTTTCAGAGGTCTTGGTAAAGGGAGGTCATCTTGTCCCAATAGTGTTGACTGAAGTTTGGTCAAAGTGAATCATCCCCTGCTTCCATCAGATCTTCAGAGATCATTGCTTTGATTAATGGAGCTTGTAAATGCACAAATTGTGCTTCTTGTGCTTCTTCTCATTCTTCAGTTTTAAAAAAACAAACATATTTTAAGGGCAATTTTGGCTTCATTCAATAAGACAGAGAATAGGTGACATGCAGCAAAGGGCCACAGGTTATATCTGAGCCACTGTAGTGACGACAGCATCCTCAGTACATGGGGCACTTCATATACCAGGTCATCTAAACCGAGCCCTCCAAATTGTTATTGTGTTTATGAGTGGAGCTTTAATGCATTAATTGCAACATGAAAACATTTATGTAATCACTCTGACTCAGGCTCAAATAGCCTACTCAGAGGCATTAATGCAACAGATGCATCCATTGTAGATGGTTCTACATCCCCCTTCACATATCCACCTGTGCCCAAAACCCTCTGCAGTGACCATGTAAGTCCAAATCCTGTAAAGCGATCATTAGAATAATGGTTGTTATCACAATATACAATAAAAACCAGCATGTGCTCCATCATGTCTTTGTATGCTGCAGTAAAAAATGAATTTGAATATGGTGCAGGACAAAATATGAATAATGCGTGTGCGGATAGATCCGTGCCCCATGTGTGAACTGAGTCAGTAATAAGTGCGAAATGAAAAATGCCTAGAAGAGTGTGAATCCTAAAGGAGGTGACTCTGTGGCCACGGCTTCCCCGCTGAGCGAGCCAGAGCTGCTGTTTTGCTCCATTTTCCCTTTTTCCCTGAGCCAACTCCATCCTCATCTATCAGTGGCTCTGCAGACCTGTGCTTCGTCCTGCTGCTCCCTCCTGCTGGGACACTGAGCACTCAGCTGCACAGCTGCAGCCTTCCTCCCCTTGAAGATCACGCTCCTCTGGGGCACGGGCGTCCAGGCCGGGGGATGAGGAAAGCCAGGCTCATAATCCTCCAGTGATAGCACTCAAGTACAAGTGGTCCACTTCTGTTGATTAGAGGTTATTCATCATCTGCTCTATTAGTTTCTCATGTGGTTCCTTTGTTAATCATATTTGCCTTCTCTATTCTTTACGGCGGCTTGGTATCAAGTCATGTGTACATCCAGTGTTTTTTTTTTCAATTTCAATCTCCTGCAAGATGTTTTTTATTTTTTTTTTTACCATTTTTGCTAACTTTTTTAATCTATTTATTTATTCCATGAGTTAAGAGGTATTTTATATTTTTATTTTTATTTTCTAAAGACAAATTTGGGGGGCAAAAGTTATGCTTGGTGCCCTTTCTTTACTTTCTAGACTGCGCAGGCGCACTGTCAGCGTGCGGGCACGCTCCTCGGCTCTGTCACCATGGCAACCCAATGTTGACGTCTCGTCAGAGTGAGAAAATACTTCCACAACAGACAAAATGAAACTAAAGCGCTTCCTTCTCCGGTATTATCCTCCAGGTAATGACTGCACATCTCACCGCCACTCTGACCCGTTAGTAGCGTAAGTCGTTTTCGTGAATACGCGTTCCTTGCGGAACGTTGTGAACTTTGTCAACGTACCATTAGCTTGGATATGTTAGCATGGTTAGCCACTGCTAACACCGATGGTGCTGCTTATACTCGGTTTATAAACACGCTTTAACAGTCTGTGGTTACAGTATATACGTCTGTGAAGCTTTATTTTTCTTCATTTATGTATTTTTTATTACGTTGTAACCAAATAAGCTCATGTAGTCATCGTTCAGAGTAGGAAAAGGCTTTATTATTTGTATTATGCACGTAACGTGACTCACTACATCATTGCTTCCGCTGAGCATCCGTGATTCTGTGTGTCTCTTCCAACAGGTATAATCCTTGAATATGAAAAAGGAGGATATCCAAGGACTAAATCTATTGACCTTTTGGGTTTGACTCCAGAGTAAGTGAGTTGTATCTTTTCTTTCTTTATGATAACACCACTGTGACGTATTCATCACATATGTATAATGAAGCTAGAAATAAAGTACTGGATCCATCCTGTGGTACGAGCATATGCTAATACCTTTCTATAAGAAGACTGTGGGACGGACATTGGTCATAATATCCTGTTTTATCAAATGTCTGGGTTTGTGTTTGCACCCAGAACAAACCCGGATGAGCTGCTGGCAGAGATCAGACAGGCAGAGTCTCTGATCACCGAGTCCCGAGCTGAGCAGGTCAGAGAGCTCATCCTCCGACTTCAGCAGAAACAGAGTCAGCAGGGCCTCCACAGGTTCTGCTTCTCCAAGGTCAGACTCCGGACCCATCCACCATAAACAAAGACCTCCTGTTGTTGGTGCAGTCCTTTACACAGACCCGGTTTTTACTCTACGTACTGTATCTGTTATTATGTTCATGTGTCAAAGTTTGAGTTGAGGGCTCAGCAGTTCATTCTCCACTAGAGAGCAGCAGTGTTAAAGTTTAGCAAGTGTATTATGGGATTCAGAAGAAGAACACAACTCCCAGAAACATATGTCCATGTCTGGAGGATAAGAAGAGAATGTCACATTAATGAATGGGTATACGTATGAATATGTCACAAGTTGTATGAAGGATAAATGGCATCATTAAGGTCATGTAAAGGTCATGTTTTGACATTTTCTTTCACAGGAACTGAAGTCCCACATTCTGCCACTGACCAACGTAGCCTTCGACAAATCAGGATCGAGGTGGGTTCCACAAACACAACACATGTTGTGGCACTTCACACTGATACTGACGTGATGCTGTGTTTTGACTGCAGGTTTCTGACGGGCAGCTATGACAGGACATGCAGGGTCTGGGACACGGCCTCGGGCGCGGAGTTGCACATGCTGGAGGGCCACAGAAACGTGGTGTACGCCATTTCCTTCAACAACCCCTACGGGTAAACCTCCTCTGAACCGTCACTGCATCTGAGAACGGGGATTTCTCTCCGATTACACATTTAAAGGAGGGAGCTGTCTTTTAATGCACAGTGTTTGTCCTCTTTATCGAACCCAGAGACAAGATCGCCACCGGCTCCTTTGATAAGACGTGTAAACTGTGGTGTGCCGAGACGGGGAAGTGTTTCCACACCTTCCGTGGACACATGGCGGAGATTGTACGTATGTTACTGTATATTAGAGTGCAGAGTTCTAGAACACATTATTCATGTTAACAAAATATATCAAAGACCTGTATATTATGCTTGATAATTTGATATGCTAACATAGGATTATATTATATTATATTGTATTATATCATATATTATATTATAATATATAACGGGATGTATTCCATTACCTTTAGATTTGCTGCTGTTTTGTTAGAAAGACCAAACCCAGTGAGAGAGAGTTCTAACAAAGATGACAGGTTTCCGGGGACATTAGACGTCTTAATGGGGTGTGGTCTTTAACAGAGTGGAGACTCATATCCATGAGATATCAGTATAGTTTGACAATAGCCTAAAAGTTTTCTAAAGTTCACGCTCCACCACCAGCACCATCAAAGCGCTGTGTCGATCGCCCCGGAGCGTCTCCCGTTTTTACTATTATGTTTAGTGCTTAAATAATTGAGGGCCCTCTGCCCGACACTGTTGTGCTCTGCAGCAGAATCCCGAGCAGAGTCCAACAGAGTTCTGTGTTGCGTAGGTGTGCCTGGCATTCAACCCTCAGAGTACACTGGTGGCCACGGGCAGCATGGACGCCACTGCCAAGCTGTGGGATGTGGAGACTGGGGAGGAGGTGGCCACACTGGCTGTGAGTGTTCTCTCTCGCTC
>JAFBJT010106192.1:0-15408 GCA_016785325.1 Chascanopsetta lugubris
AGTTGACACAAATTGACTGGAATCTTACTCACTGCACCTTTAACCTTCAGGTGACCACTTTAAACAGTAACATGGATCAGAGACCGTATCCAGTGAATACGCATCTGCTCAAACCTCACAGAAAAAGATTTAGTGAACAAACATAGCGCTCTCATATTTATTCTGGTTATCAGTGAGTGTTTGTTTATTTAAGTCTTTCTTTGTCTGTATTGATTGTTTATTACCTCAATAGTCACTGGCCAGAGTTTGTGATTAACTTCACTGTGAATTAGCAGGATAAGTAGGAGATGAATGTCCCGGATGGGAATTTTACAGCTTTAATGACTCCTGTCATACGAATAATAGTTTTGACAGCATCTTGCATTTTTTCTTGTTGTAAAAAAAAGGTCATAAAAAGTTCAGTGCTGAAACACAAAAACACCCACTGACTGTCATTTTGGGGAAGAAAGTGAAAGAAAAGGCATTTACCTGGATTGATCCCTGCTCCTCCCTGGGGTGTGTTTGCTGTCTGCCACTAGGCTGCGCTGTTGTTCTGTTGTTTGGAGGGACAGCACTGAAAACATTCTCACACACACAGTAAGAGGGGCCGCCTCCTCCGATGTGTGTGTTTATTTCATCAAAGTGTGAATGTGATGTGTTGAGCTGGTGAAAGGAGGAGGAGGAGGAGGGAAAGGAGGAGGAGGAGGGAGAGGAGGAGGAGGAGGGAGAGGAGGAAGAGGAGGAGGGAAAGGAGGAGGAGGAGGGAAAGGAGGAGGAGGAGGGAAAGGAGGAGGAGGAGGGAGAGAAGGAGGAGGCGAAGAGTCCTCAGTGTGGACATCAGAGATGCAGGGACACTTTCTCTGAAGTTCTGCCTTTTTGTCCTTCTGTCTCCTGCCTTGTGCTCTCTCTCTCTCTCTCTCTCTCTCTCTCTCTCTCTCTCTCTCTCTCTCTCTCTCTCTCTCTCTCTCTCTCTCTCTCTCTCTCTCTCTCTCTCATCCCTGTCTGCCCCACACTTATCTTCTATTCTCTTTGCTGCTGACATCACAGAAATCAGCCTCTCACAGATGCAGCTCTGCAGAGTGTCGTGTTCAGAGCTGAACTCCGGACCGTAGGAGTGGAGCGGCTGTGTTCTCCCTCTGTGTGGAGACACGTGTGGTGGACTAACAGAGGGACATGCACAGGTCCAGTGTCAGGATGTGATATTGGCTGGAGTCTGACTGCAGTTTACACATGTGTGTCTTTGCTCACAGTCTTTGTGGCAGACGTTGTGTTATGGTCCTGGGGCACAGTCGATTCTTAGGTATTCAGGAGAGACAGCCTTGATGCCCCTTAACCCGGGGGTGGGCAATTGTGTTTCCAGGGGGGCCACATCAGAAACCCAGGTTGTTACCGGGGGTAATCCTTGAAATGATTGAATGATCTTATGGGCTATTTGTTAATCATCTATCATCTTCATTTCGGTAACAATAACGCCAAACGCCATCTCATCAAGAAACTCAGATGGATGTGAAAACAACTTCACTTAATAATCAGTCATTCTTTTTATGTTACTATTATTTTTTGTTGACAATACCAGTTCATATGAATAAATACTAACCTCAGAAATACAGAAAAAACACTCATTCAAAATTCAAATTATACTGGAAACTAATGGGTGTAGTTTATTAAAGTAGGACTTTTATTTTGAAGGCTAGGAAAGTGAGGGGAGGCACTGTGAACGGACGCAGCTTTGTTTCCTCGCACGTAAACATCAAGCATGAAAGAATCACACACACAGGAAACGGAAACATTCCAAAAGAAAAGCATCTTTTGGCCGATTTTCTCTCTAGCTTCACGTATAAAACAGTGCAGCTCGTACTTGACCCCCCAGGCCACGTTGAACACTATTGTGGGCTGTAAAGTGCTAAATAATTCAGTCGAAAATCAAATAACTCCAACTCTTGACATAGCCAAAGACTAGATGTGAGGTAGCAGTGGATGACAAACCCAGGCGAAGAGGAGATGAGCCGATACTGACTTCCTGTTCAGATGAGTCACAAATTAGATTCTAAAGTTAGTGGAGCAGCTCGTGTCAAAAACGACTCGGTCATTATGGGGCAAATCGCTCGGCGTGCGGTTTGTATTTTCCGCTGAGTGTCGACCACACAACCTGACACCTCGCATGTCGCCTCCCCGCAGGGTCCTGAACAAATGCACACCTGTCAGGACATATACACATATAACACTGTGTCCTTCCGACCCCGACGTCCCTCAGCATCGATGTGATATTACTGCTGACGTGACATTGGCAGTGATGTGGTCTCAAAGTGAAATATTTCATAACCTCGAAATCCTGTGATGCAACTCATGATAAGATGTTGCAGGAGCCCCCCTCTCCTCGTTTGATGGCTCCATGGGGGTTTGTTAGAGATTATTCCCTCCTCTGTACTAGTTCAGCTTTTAGCAGGATTACATAAAAACTACAGGCTGGATTATTATCACGTCAGGAAAGGAATGGAGACCATTTCGTCCGGGCGCCGCGGGCAGCTCCAGGAATTTTAGTTGGATTTCCAGTCTTTCTGTGAATTATTTGAGAGTGATCAGCGGATCGTCATGGAAACAGCCGTCGTACTTTCTGGAGTGATACAGTGAGAGTTTTTGCTCTTTGTGTGGAATGAAATACTTTGAATGTAAAAGCTACCGGGTCGACAGATGATGCTTGTGCCTGAGGCTCTGCACTACATTTTGTAACAGAGTGATGCAGCGTCACCATAACGACCAACGTTGAAATACAGTAGTTCTAAATATACAGATATAGCTATTCTCAGTTCAGAGATGAGATTAGGGTTAGGATTAGATATTATATTTATTGTTAGCGTCAGCCACTTGAAACATTATAATTACACAGTTTGAACATTAACTCTGGACTTAAATATAGATAATACAGAAAAGAATTACTTAAAGAAATTACTCCATTAAAATGTATTGCACATAACAATTGAATAAAACATGTATTGAAATAAATGTACAAAAAATGTACTTTAATCAAGATTGAATGCAAATGTTTTGTATTTAAATGTTACATTTTACACCTTTTTTTCCATCACACATTCAAACAGAGCAGTCAAGTGCAGGTCAGGGTTCAAACCAGCGACCTTAAGGCGAGTGGGAAAACCCACTGTTTATAGATATAGTTTGTAGTGGGAGTTATCTGAAAAACAATGTTACAATTAATCATTTATACTTAAATGTTAAAGGGCCCACGCACCTTTTTTATGTGAGGCTCATGCCAAAGATAGTTTATTATTCAAGCTATGAAAACTCTTCAGTTTGTACATGAATAACACCCAAATCCTGACTGATGTCTCATTTGTAGAGATCTGTATTGAATCAGCTCTTGTCAGTCACAGCAGCTGCAAGTGCTTCTTTCTTTTTTTGAACCAGTTACCTGAGTTGCTGCTTCAGTGCTTCTTCTTCCTCTTTCTCTAGGAAATGCTGTTTTTATACCCCACCTGTTTGTAAACATTGTTATTGTCAATGTTGTTTTGCAGGATTACTTTACAACCACTAGATGCATTATCATGAAACGTAGAGGACGGATGTGGTTTGCGTCAGGCGGATTCAGAGGTTTATTGAATTATTGTTTTCATCTTTTCATCTTTTCAACAATCATTCGGGCATGAAGCTGAGAGGAATCAGGCAAAGTTATGACTGTTTTGTGCAGCTTTAATTCATTACAGGTGACTTTGGTGACTTTTATAGTTCAACTGGAAAACAGCAAAATTCAATTTTATAAATAACTTAAAGTTTCAGATTAGTAAGTGTTGTCAGAGGCACTTGTAGTTTGTCTGACAGTTATTCGTTTCGTATCACAGCAGCTCAATCTGATGTTAAAGGAGCAGTGATTTGGTGACATCTAGAGGTGAAGTTGCATGTTGTATCCATCACCTCCCCCTTCTGAGCATGAAGGAGAACCTATGGTCGACTTCAGTTGTCATTAATACTCAAAAGATGTTTAGTATTCATGAAAATGTCAGTGTAATTGTTTTTTAATATTCCGAAATCATACATACTGCACCTTTAACCCTTCACTCTGTTATTTATTTTTCTCATATTCTCCCACCGTCTCTCCTTCTCCAATAAGACCCTCTCACTTTATATGATAAGTCAAATAAACATCTCCATCCGTTTAGAGAGAGGAAGATGAAGGATGACATCATGGCTGGCACTTTTAGTGAAGGCGGTTATGTGAATGCGCCGCAGCAATTACACACACACACACACACACACACGCACACACACACACACACACTAGCCCAAGCACAGAATTACTCACCCATCTTGGGTCTTTCCTAAAACCATTAAACCCCTCCCTCCCTCCTCCCGTGTCCCATTCCTATTGAGTTTCCTCCCCATCTTTATTCAGCAGCATGAACTTTCATTTCCGGGGCATTATTTCTTCATTTCACATTTTGTTATGTGGCAGCTCTTCCCATACACTCCCCCCCCCCCCCCCCCCCCCCCCCCCCCCCCCCCCCTCTCTGCGTTGGCCTCTGCTCACATCTTTAAACCTGCTCCTGCCTTAAAAATGTTTGTCTGCTCTCCGATGCGATGATTCTGCTGTGGAGCCTCACTCTCTGTCTGCCCATATCAAAGTTGCACTTTTAAACTAATTTCCTAATTGTGCTGCTCCAGTGACACTCTGAAAGTATATACCTCCCCCACATGTCCCTTGAAGTATCATATTATTATTACGTTTTGTCATAGTTTGTATCTCATATTATATTTGGGATCTGCAGCAAACTGCACGTACAGCTTGAACTATTCTCAGAAAATGGTAAAAAGTTACCTATCTCATCCTCTTCACACATTTTCCTCGACCCGCTGAGATGATCATTGTCTTGTTGCTCTGTATTGTGAAGGACACAGTTCCTCCTTATTCCTCTTAACGATTTCAAAAGCTCTAGACTCACCAACTTTGTGAATTGTGTGGTATTTAAAATTCCATCATTTTACGAATTCATTTACCAGGTGCTTTTAATCCAAAGCAACGTGCATCTGAGGGGGGATGGAGAGACCGGGAATTGAACCCATGACATCACCCCACCCCCCCCATTGTATAGTATAGTATTTGTGCCATTATACTCTTCAGATGCCAAAACAGGAAACACTCTCATGTCGGAAACATTCATCTTTATTCATGTTGTGCAGCTTCCTGTTCAACCACTCAGGCAAAGTGAGTTATTTATGATGCAGTTACCAGTCAAATGTGAAAATATAGATTATTACATTCTGTCCATTTTAAATGATGACCGATCAACCGTTGTTAAACCAATATCTCTATTGATTAATGAACGAGATTAGAAATGATCCAAAAGTGCGTGTTGACACCCATGACCATACGTTAGGCCAAGGGTGTGAGGGAGTTAGATGGAAAGTTGATGTAAAACGTCTTTCTTTGAATCATTTGTACATATATAACATTTTTACATATATAATTACGTATATATTCTGTTTTTATGGTAATATTCCTTATTCTAGTCCTTTCACTACTTCCTTTTATCTTTTTTACTGCACCAGTGGGAGCAGCGCTCCTAATTATATTGTACTCATGCAATGGCTATAAGGCTACTCTACTCCATTCTATTCTATTCTATTCTATTTGGGACTGTTCTGTTCTATCCATCCTCTCGGCTTTGACAGTGATAGGGGAGAGTGACATGTAGAGGTCAGAGAGCATTAGCTGACACATCAGGAAGACGTTGCATTAGAGACTGGACCATCCGTCCATTAGCCTCACCACTTGCTCTGAAGGGGATTGAGGGTGTGTGTGTGTGGGGGGGGTGGGGGTGAGGATTGGGGGGCTGCAGCCAGTCCCAGTGGACAGTGGGTGAGAGTACACACTGGTCAGGACACCAGTTTATTACAGGACTCAGTGGGGTGGCTGTGGCTTTGAAGCTGGTGATAACCCTCTAGACAGGAAGTGAGCCATATGATCCCAGTCTTCCAGATTGAGCTTTGGACCTGATCACAGATGTGTATTAAGAAGTAGATACAATGTCTGAGGTTGACCTTCATAATTCCATTTTTAGCAGGTGTTTCCCATTCATGACGAATGACTCCAATGAGCGATACGCAAGTGCTCATACTGGGAAGGTTACGAACCTCAAAAACACAGACGTTGCAGTACCACTGTTTGGCCAGCACGTCTATAACCCACGTCCGACACTGTATCCAGTGCTGGATTGTGGGGGTCAAACATCCAGCTCGCAGGACAAAACCGAACCCCTTAGAAAATCCAGTCTGCTCACCAGATCTGCAAAGTGTGTAAATTACACTAGATACTGTAACAGTGCCATTTTTCTAACACTGATCAATACACTGTTTGAATGTGGTGAAACACAACTGCACTGTTTGGTGACTGTGGATATGTTCACATCCCATTTACAAGGAGAAACAAGTAACTCCTGTTTTAGTTCTTGGTGTCACTAAGACTAACATCCTCGAGCTCTACAGTATATCTCTGTCCTCTGTGCTTTTGCGGGCTCACTGTCATCCTGTGAGATGTGACTATGTTGGATACAGTGATATTCCTGTTGTTTAGAAAGGTTGACTCCAAGTTTAGAACAGTGATCCAAAGCACGAACCTCAGCAGATGAGCAGATTCAACCGAATGAAACAAATGTTGTAAACATACACATGAAGGAAAGCTCGGCTCTTTTTCCTCGAGCTGCAGGAACAAAGAACAAACAATGTATTTATTATTGAAACGTGTTCAGCTGATAAATCCTGGAACACTGCAGGTACTGTAGCACGGCTCTGTTTGACAGGCTCTGTGCACCGAGCAGCTCCACTTCATAAATCCTGTTATTTCAAAGAATCTTTCAAGTGAGAGTGCTCAAGCTCCTGTCTCTTCCCCGTGGCATGTCAGTGGACAAATACGAAACGGATAAAACTCATTACTTTACAGTCTGATAACAGTTCACAAAATAGATACAAAAAAAAGATATTTTACTGAGGAGGTACAAAGTCGAACATTCTCACTATACATGCATGGAAGGTAATGAATATTATGTAGTTCACATGGTAGATCTGTTGTGTAGAGTTTGTCCACAGTCAAGCAGCTAAAAACCTTTCCCATAATTTTGATTTCATAAAAGGGATTAAAAATCAGAAAGGAAAAAGTTGTTTCATATTCACTGCTGTTTTACTATAGATCAGTGATAATCAACCGGTGGGTCGTGACCCAAAAGTGGGACCTGTTTTTAATGGGTTGCGGACCTTTGACTGGGAAAATAATCAAGTTAAGAAAAAAGATCCTGTGCTTTTATTTTGAGGAGGATTTCTGTTTCGTGCCGTCTTTACACACTCCTTAACAGTAGGTGGCGATGATGCCCTTTTAATGTTGGATATTCTTATACTGAGGATAAACGAGGGCACGTGTGGGCATTTTATTACCATGTGCACTTTTTATTCAAAATGCAGCTGATTGAATGTAAACAGGAATATTTATCTCTCTAGCAGCGCCACCTGCTGGTCGTTTATATTTACCATTAAACGTGTCTGCCATTCTGCTCTATCGAATGTTCAAACTGCACCATATTTTCAATTAATACATTTGAGAAGTTTCAAAAGTCTCCCAACACAATGTATGGACCCATATACAGCCCACTGATGGAGAGACTTCAGAGCGAGGGGCTGCCACATGCAGGCGCCCTGAGCCGTTGGGGGTTCGGTGCCTTGCTCGAGGGCTCCTCGGCAGTGCTCACTAAGGGATGATGGTGGGTGCCGGACCCAGACCAGTCGAGAACCACTGCATAGTTTTACAAACCAGCATCCACGTATTGGATTACATTTAAAAAATGTGTATCCACCATTCACCTCTTCACATCCTGACGTTCACCTCACACACTTAAGTGTGTAGTGGTGTGTCGTGTGTGTGTGTGTGTGTGTGTGTGTGTTGTGTGTGTGTTGGCCTGCTCCATTGGTCATTATCCCCCAGTCTAAAATCCATTAGTCCCACACGTCTCCCCGTTCCAAACCTCCTCCTCCTCCTCCTCATGCACTAATGGGAGGACAGGCAGTGGTAATGGGACTCCGAGGAGCAGGCTGAGATGTACAGTAGCAGTTTATTTCCAGACCTCTCCTCCTCTCTGTCTGAGTGCTCTACGCTGCGCGGAAGTCACTAATTAGGTTCCCTCTCTTCTCCCAGTCACCTGTTCACTCCGGACTCTCTCACAGAACCTCACCACGGGTGTGAGGTCACTTCATGCGGGAGTGTGAAACCTCGCTTCCCTGGAGGTATCAGAGAGGTTCAGCTCGTATCACCCTGACCCCACCATTTATCTCGGTCTCCTGGCAACATATTTATTACGGCATCCTTCTCACGCGGGTTATTAGATGTATACACGGTTTCCTTTTGCTAAGAGGCAATAAATGTGGCTCCACGCCCCAGACTCCATCTTGGGTTCCCTCGCGTCCCGCCGCTGTGCTGGGTGGGAAGTGGGGGAATGTAAAAAGCTGTATGTGCAGCTGCAGTCGCAGATTGCAACAACAGATGGAATTTCGATGTGAGTGATGGGCAATGGGGAGGCTGTATGCATGGAATGAAAGAGATGGAGAAAGGCTTTGTGCATGTGTGGGTGCAGCTGAGAGGGCATGTGGTGTGTTTATGAGAGAGGGGGAGAGAGGGACAGAGAGATGGAGAGATTGGTTTTGTATGTGGATGTTGAAGGCAAGGATGTATTCACAGAACAGGAGATTTTATTTTTTTTACAGCTGCAATAATTCATTCACAGCAGGCCATAAAAAATGTGTGAGTGTGTGTGTGTGTGTGTGTGTAAGTGTGTGTGTTCTCTCTTATGTCACCAGCTTGTCTTTCAGGTGTGTGTCTTTCTTGTGACGAGACCCTGACTCCCACTTTTTCAACTTTTCCTTCAACGCTCGCCCTCCGTCTCCTTGACTTTGCTCGTCCTCGGTGACCATTTTTTTCTTTTACTCTCTCTCTATCTCGCTCTTTCTCTCCCTCTGCCATCTCTCCTCCATCTATCTCCGCCCCCCACCCCCCCCCACCCTTCCCCAGTGCGTCTTCTCATCTCTTTGAATAATTCAGGCCTGCAGTGCTACTGTGTTTTTGGTTGTTGTCACTTCTGCAGCAACACATACACAACTCATAACAGTCAGCATGCAGCAGGCTTGTGCACACATACAGCCCTGTTTACACACACACACACACACACACACACACACACGCACACACACACAATTGCTAAGACTCATTCTGAAGGGTTTTTCACACCGTCGTTGGTGGAAAATACCGTGTGAGGAAATGAATGTTATTCTGCTTTTCTATCACGTAGTTCCACCACTACTTAGGCTGGGTTTATAGTTTTTCACATCACTTTGGTTTTTAATTAAGTTAATCATTATTAATCCTCATTACTCCTGTTGAGCTCAAGTATCTTTCGTGCAGCAGCCGGTGAAATCTGCCGAAGAGAGCAGCACATTTACATTCTAGTCAAAGAGCAGTTTTGCATCTGGGGACAAGCCTGAAAACATTTCAGTGTGAAACCCCCTCTGACCAACGATAGGCTGACTCTGACTCCCATAGTACTATGATGGATGGATGCATGCATGAATGAATGGGTGATGGATGGATGCATGCATTCATAAATGGATGGATGGATAGATGCATTCATGAATGAATGAATGGATGGATGGATGGAGGATGAATGGATAGATGCATGCATTCATAAATGGATGGTTAGATGCATTCATGAATGAATGGATGGATGGATGCATGAAGTGCATGTAAGAATGGATGGATGAATGCATAAAATAACAACTGGATGGATGAATAAATGCATGCATGAATGGATGGTTGACACATTTTCTTTCACTTTTCACTTTTCTTACATTTCCTAAAACTATTTTATATGAATTAACAGTAGATGAGTGATCACGTAATCAGATGGATGGAAATAGCTCACATAGCTTGCTTTGTGACGCAGTTTGAACACAGAACACGTGTGTTTTCTAATTATAATCGAAAATTTAAGGCACAAACTTTCACAGTTCTAATGTTGGACAAGTGGCAGGGTGGAACATCTGTGAGGTCTGACACCAGAGCTCTGCTGGTGCTAAGCCACGGAACTTTTCAGACAGTGTGGAGGGGGTGTGACTGATTTAAAGTGGAGCTGCACTCTGGGGGCCCGGGGCCGTCTAAATGTTAATATATGTCTGTCTGACATTCTGCCGCTGGAGCCACTGGACTCTGGACCTCCACCGAGAGATTGGAGGAGAGATGGAGGGGGAGAGAGAGAGAGAGAGAGAGGGGGAGAGAGAGGGAGGAAAGAGCTGCCCTGAGGTGCATGTGTGAGAGAGCGAGGTGGAGATAAAGGGTGAGACAGAGGTTTGAGGAGGGAGGAGAGTGAAACGAAGGGCGGAGGGAGATCTGTGTAATGATGGAGGTGATGAAAGGGATTTTAAGTGATGGAGGATGGATTCCAAAGAGAAGCAGAAATATCAAGATGGATTTTTTTTAAAGAAAGGAAGGAAGGAGGTAGAGCGTAAGAATGGAGGAGCAGACTGGCATAGCTGCAGGGCTTAAAGGGCTTTGGGGGACTAGAGGATAAAAACCTGCCCCGGGCCACTGGACCAAAGCCAGGACTCCAACACCCGTGTGTGTGTGTGTGTGTGTGTGCGTGTGTGTGTGTGTGTGTCCGCGTCCAGCAGAGAGCCAGCAGAGCACATCTGTCCACCTGTGCAGTCCCGCCTTGGCAGCGACTGCACTGATGAAAATTCAAGTTTCCTTTGCTCTGCAGCGACACAGCTGTCACTCTCATCATCAGCGGCCCCACGGTCACTCTAGCTCCGCCTCCTCCTCATCCAGAGCACACAGCGTGTTCATTATAGAACACTTACAGTTTAAAAAAAAAAATGCCAGTGCGCATCATTTAGATTCATGGAGTGGAAAAGCTGCAGGTTCCAGCTGAATACCTCTCACCTCACACTTTGCAAGGAGCTGCCCTGAGGTGCATGTGAGAGCGAGGTGGACATGAGGGGTGAGAGAGTTTGAGACCAGGGAAGCAGGAGGAAATATGGCCGACTTCAGTCATCACTGAAAAGTTGAGTTTGGCCATCCTGAGGCGGCTGGAGGGTTCGAGTGGCCGTCCTCTCATCCCAGACTCCGCCCCCCTCCCCCTCCACACGCCGAAGAGTCAGTGGGCAACATGCTGACACCAAGTGTCCCATAGAGCTGCACATATAGATGAAGTGAATGGAGCTTTGTGTGACGGGGGGACTTTTAAACTGGATCGTGGTCATCGAGTCTAGAGATGTGCTTTACGCTCACTGTCCTCTTTATTAGGTCCCACCTGTGCAATTACAAATCCCCTCAGAGATGTAACGTATAACTGTAAACAAACAAACCTCCTCCAGTCCACATCGATGCTAAACATTTCCCATTGTTTCGGTCAGCGAGAGAGAAGCTATTAAAGCGGCCGGTGAGTAAGTGCAGACCATTAAAACACAGTTGTACAACATGGCCTCCTCCATAGAGGTGACCCCCTCCTCTTGTAGAGCAGGGGTCTCAAACTTGTGTTAGTTCTGGGTCCACATACAGACCAGTTTCACCTATTACCAGACATATACACACACACACACACACACACACACACACACACACACACACACACACATACATACACACACTTTCTACTCCTTCCTTTCTTCTCCTCTCCAACTCACCAATTCTAAGACAGACAGGCTCCCCCTAGTGTCCCGGCATAGTACTTGCAGGTTAATGAACCAACATCGCCGGTCCGGATTGGACCCTCTGGTGTCCCGGTTCCGGCCCGCGGGCCATTTGATTGAGAGTTATGAGAACAAAAAGTTGTATGCTCTGAAAAACACTTTCACTGCTAATAGAAATGGATATAATCTAATATTAATCATCACACTTTCCTGTTTTCTGTCAATCTATATACCTATGAAGGCAGAGTCAGGAGCCTGGCGCCTCAAGCCTGGTTAACTAAAGACTGCTCCTCATGAACAGGCCATTATTAGACTTGATTAGCCAATCAATCAATGAAATTACAGATTTGAGGCCAGTTATTGTTGATTATCCATAGAAAAAAAATGTAATTTTCTTTCATGGATGTGAAGGATTTATGAATTCATCTCACCGGTGCCCTTTGTAAATACTGAGCATCAAAGGACATGTTAGTGCAGATACCTGACCTCATCAATCCTCCATGTTTGTTTTTCCTCTGCAGTCCTCTTCATTCATGAATCCCAGTGAAATCCCAGCTCTCTGGATCCACCACTGTGAAAGCGCATTATCTTATGTTCTGCCCAAAGTGCATGTGGATGATGATAATAATGATAAAAATCAGGTAACACTTTAATTAGGTCTGGGGTCTCCGGTGTCTTTAGAGTCGTTTGTGATTTAAAAACTCTCCAGTGTGCAGCGAGCGTAACATGTAATAAAACGTACCCAGCAGCGCTTCCCTCGCTCACTTATTAACTTTACAAGCTAAGCTGCTGCTGGCTGTAGCTTCATATTTATGGCAGTGGAATGACAGTGTTATACATCTTCTCATCTGCTGTAGCTCCTGGCAAATATATGATGGGTGTAATCAGTGGGCCTACTCATTAATAATGAAGGTGACACAGGAAGGTCTATCTTTTCATAACTGCCTTTATTTTGACAGTGACGGACAACAACGTCTGACTGGAATAGCAAGTGCTTCCTGTCCCGTCTCTGCCATTGAATAACACAGCATAGGAACACAGACATTGGTACCATTTGAATAACAAGATCGGTGGTTCTAAACTGGACCCAATGACGACCCATATCAAGGCATATTTTGATTTAATGATGGTGCGGTTTGATGTTGCTCTGAGCTTTTTACCCTTATGTGTCCTCAATATAAGAAAATCCATATTTCACGGAATTGGTGTCGTACTTGCGTTTCTTCATGGTCAGTTAGCATATGTAAACAAACTTAGCTGGTTTTCTTTTATCTGTGAAATTGCAGGTGGAGCATTACAGGGCATCATCACCACCTACTGTGAAGGAGTGTGAATAGATGGCACTCCGTGGCATTAAAAAAAACCTTCAAAATAAAAGCTCTTTTTTTTCCTTATTTTTTTTCCCCACAAAGCCTCATTTTCAGTGAAAAATCATATAATGAAACAATCACTCTTTATCTATTCTTAATTAAATAATAGATTATTATTGATTCTAAATTTTAAATGATAAAAATACAATTTTAAATTATATTGAAATTATAATAATATTCCCCCCCCACACACACCTATCAAGCATTAGAGAAAGCAACTGAGCCTTTACTTTGAAGGTATGTAAAAAATACACTGAAATTTAAATGAATTCTAAATACATGAAGTCAACATTGGGCTTGTTTATCACTTTAGATTTACTTGCATCTAACCTTTCACTGAATTTTAAACCATAAAACATGTTTTCTGATTAATCATTTATCACACAGTGACTTGCTTCCTGGACGGTTGTTGCCCATGATGCCATACACTCAATAGATTTATGTCCCCACAACATTGATATTGCCTGCACCACAAACACACACACACACACATACAAACACACACACACACACACACACACAGGTCGGTTTATCACGTCTTCACGTGGCGACTTGTATCAGATGACTGCGCAGCGCAGTTTGATCAGAGATCAGAGCGGAACAGGGGGATGGAGTCAATCAAAGCATTGATGAAAAGCGAGAGGCTGCACAGATAATCAAAGAGGCTCTGACGCCTTCTAATTTCTCTCATAATGACAGTGAACACAAGTCAACTTTGTTTTCTATCTACTTTGTCTGATCCACTGAGTTTGTGTGTTTTCTCCAAAGGGTAACCCTAACCCTCTCCCACCAGCTGCACATTGACAAAACATTGTCATTAAACGCACAGTGAAGTCATTTTGCTTCGTCAGATGTTGAAGCAGTCACCTGAAGTGGAGCGGGCCTCATCGGAGAGGCTCAGCATTAATGAGGGGATTTTGGGGAAATTGCAATGCTTTGTTCTGCTTAAGCTGCAGATTGCATTTCCTGGCACTCTATGAAAACACAGTCATATTCTCCAATGTGCTCAGATGTCTGACGTGCAGTGTTGGTACTGCATCACACTGCTCGACGTCTTCCTGGCTGCAAATGCAATAAAGTCAGTATCAAATTATTGATGAGCCGCCCTCCTACACATCCCACACTGAGAGTGATCTCAGTCTCATTAGTAATCGGTCTCAGAAGCTGCTGATAGACTGAACGCAGCCCGGACTCGTACTAAACTGCAGTTTGTGGCTGTCAAAGTGGCATGATGAGCGAGGCGGTAGCCTGCAGGGGCACAATGGCCTGCTGCTGGACAACCACATCTGTTGGGTCAAGCGTTGGAAAACATCCACTCATGGTGACTTTGAATACTTAGAGTGATTAGGGAGTGAACTAAGTTTCACTCACTATCAGCGATCGACCTTGATGATGTCGCCAAGGGTCTAAGCATCAAATAGACTCGTTTTCACCTCCACCTCGTCTCGTGATGTAATAGATTTTGCTTAAATTTCAATTGAGATTTGTCATGAAACGGCAAACGGAGACCAAAAATCACATGACTGGATTATAAACTTCACATAGTCAGATGACAGGTGTGTGTGAGTACTGGGGTTTGATGCAGTTTACTTGCATCTGTCTAAAAAGTATATAGTTTAGATTAGAGGTGTCAATCATACAGCCCTCGGGCCCCAACCAGCCGACCAGACGGTGGCCCACCAACCCAACCCCACATTTTCATGTATGAATCAGTTTCACTTTGGATGCAGATTATTTTCATTACATTCACAAGTGTACCTGTACTTTTTGCTCTTAAACAGAGGGAGACATTGGAAATTGTTGTCTTGAGATCAAAGTGGGGCTGTGTGTGGCCCCTGAGCTAAAGTGAGTTGGACACTGTCATCAACAGTGTAGGCTCGTACCGTACAGACATATATGTGACAGGCCCAGGGTCAACATGCATTTGTGAAAAACATAAATGGAAGGTAGTTTCTGTTGTGTTTACATCTCACAATTACAACAGCGCTATTGTTAAACGTATATAATAGCACATCATAGTGTCACGTTGCCTTTGTGCAGCCTCTTGCCTCCACCACACACGTCTGCAGCAGCGTCTGGAGAGGCCGTCCCACAGCGGCACTTCAATAAATAAGTGGTGAATTTGTGTCATTTCTGGAGCTTAAGAGGAGATCATAAAAAACAAACACTTAAATGATGGGACCTGGGAAGCAGCGCCGTAACATCCTAATGGTGTTTAGATGGAGCCGCCGCCGCCTCAGCGACGTTTATACAAACAACTCACGTGTCAGTGATTTATGTCATTCCTCATATTTGGCTGCAAACACCCAGCCCGAGCGTGAAGTCA